>OMNM01037729.1:0-20153 GCA_900302745.1 Parablennius parvicornis | reverse complement strand
GACAATGCAGCACCATTTTCGCCAGTTTTCATTAAAAGTTCAAGGCTTTCTCGAAACAAAAACGAAGTACAGCACTCCAGAACAAGAAGGAAACGCCATTAACAGAATAATCACTGCCTGGTGAGAGGTATATGATTGTAACTAAGAGGGAAACATTGACAGTATATGAATGCTAATTATGTTTTGCCAAGAAATTAGAGATCGTTATGGCCCTTCTGAGAGCATCTATTATACAGAGACAGACAGACAGATGGACACGCAAAGAATTAGTTGTCATTGTCGTCGTTGTTCCTTCTGGCATATCTGTGCTGGCCATTGGACTTATTGGTCTTACGGAATTACATTTGGACAACACCTATAATCACAGAAGCCAATGGTTAATGATGGTTAATGATGGTTAATGATGGCAAAACTCAGAAATATGAATCATGCTGATTCTGGTAAGACGTTTATACTACATGCATAACCAGAACATTTGTACTCTATCAAGAAAATATATGTATTCACTGCAAACAAAATGCCTGCATCTCGGTGAATAATCGATACAATTTTTTTACCTTAAATATCAGTATCTACAACAAGCACACAGTTGAGAGCATACCTTCGCCAACGCCACCTTTCAGAGTTAAGGTTAAATGACGATGTTCTGTTGGTTCCCATTCTTTTGTGTTGCACCGTTAGAGCAGGTTGGCATGTGACTGGCTGGAGAAGGGGGGCGGGGAGTGGAGATAGCAGTGTTCGTGCATCTCCATGGCAACAGACACTGATCTCCAGTGATCTCCTTTGATCTCTACCATGAGGTGCTTCTCATGGGACATTGTATGGGACATCTTTTCGCAGTTTTGGGGGATTTATTCGGAAATGGTTACCTGTTAAATGTCCTAAAATCTAATCGACAGTAAATACACACGGCCAAAAACATAACCTTCTACCCCAACTTTGGTTGGCGAAGGTAAATATATGCGGGCAAAAGCATAACCTTCGCCCCCAACTTACGTTGGTGAAAGTAACAACAAGTAACAAACTCTTGTAAATGTATGTATAGATGTTTGTTGACAACTAGGTTTTCTTTGGCTCTACAGCTGTGAGAGTTGGTTTTGTTTTGTGTGAGGATACGCAATATGAAATGTTTTTGAGATCTCGCAATGTGGAAATATCATTAAGAGATGTTATGCAGAGAATGAACTCCAAATTCATCCATTATACAGATTTGTTTCTCCTCATCCGTATGTAGCAATAAATATCCTTATATAACTTGCGTCTTCCCCAAAATGTGGTAGTGATGGGTAAACTCACAGATTAATCTAAACTTCAGAATGGATCAGTCCAGCATACTTATATATGTTCCTAAAGAGACTTGGCCATTGGCAGTCAGAAGTGAAAGATAATACACAATTAAAGAGTGCCATCGATCAGTGGAGCACTTTGACCATGCTTTGTGATGTTGAAAAGACTAAAATTAAATGTCTGTTCCTTCCTGACCTGATGTCGGCTTCTGTTTTGTTTCCCTTGTCCTCGTGTTGCTCGGTGCAGCTGAGACCTCGAAGAATTGAATTACAAGCATTTTCCCTGAGTCTCTGTCAGCTTCAGTACACAGCTCAAGTCAGAGCTCCCAGATCTTGCCTGCAGCCATTGCTTTTGAACACAATGCCACTGTCTTTTTTTCTGACAGAGCATCTTCTACGCCGTGTTATATGAAAACTGGTTTTCGGGAGCAGGAATAAAAATAAGGTTTGTTAGAATAACATGGAGATAACGGGTCCAGCCACAAGTACAAGAGCCATTTGCCACAACTGAAAAATAGCTTTTCGACTTTACATAACACCTCTACTGGAAGTTATATTTATGTTTATAGAAGCAAAATGTTTTCTCATTTACTTCAGATATACAGCACACTGTTGAAATACACCAAAAGTTAGTCACAAAAGACATTATTAGGTTGTTTATTGTGGACATCACCAAAAACTGTACAAACTCTTATTATGTGTAGGTATAAACATGTGTATCAGGAATATACTGGAATTAAACAGTAGACTAAAACCTCTCAGTAGACTAAAACCTCTCAGACACCAATTTAGGATGAGTTATGGAGAACCCAATCTAAAGGTAGATTACACCTTGAATAGGTCGCCATCCCGTCACTACCCTTGAATTAAAAAAGTGGTTTTCTGATAACGTGTACGTTTACTACAGCATCATAAGCAGAGACACATTTTTTGTTATTCACAACTGTTGCTGAGTGGGTCAAAATAAAGAGGAAACAGTTTAAAAACGCTTGAATGTTTACAGTGTACGGTTCTCTGTGTGCATGTTTGGGTAGTTGTGTTACAAAACTGTGGCTTGGCATGCAAACTACGTTGTTTTGTTTGTTTTGTTTATTTGTGCTATTTTCTTGTGCAAGGTAATCATTTTAAAAACATTGCCATCTAAAAGCAAACATTTTTTTAAACAAAACTGCAAAAGCAAAGGAGTTTTCTGTTCATTTTTGTCATGTAACAGACAGACAGAACCTGTAAAGAAGATTCATGAACGTGCAGGTAGAACATGCAGACTCCTTTCTCCTATGCCCAGAATCAAGTAGAGGGTGTTCTTTCTTCAAAGTCAGAATGCTGACTCCTACCACCATGCAGCTCTAGGACTAACAATACTACTGTATATGTAAGAGATATACACAAATTAGAATGTATTCTGAGAAAATACAGATTAATAATATCACAATAACTCAATAACAATAGTAAACATGAAATAATCAAAATGAGGTCTTTTATACGCTGATACCAGTGACTCGTTGTCGTCTCTCTGTGTTGAAATTAAACTGAAAATACGGCTTTGATGCTGAAGGTTTCAAATCTGTAGACTAAGGTGAAAAAAATCACAGAGATTTACAAATAATTTTTACTTTGCTTGCTAAATTAAATGAAATTAATTTGTTTTTAATGGGAAAACATGACCACCATGGGGGGGGGGGTCCATACTGAAGCCCTTATACAACAGGACCATGACATGCAAGCAACAGTGGAGACTAAAATATTCATAAGTTGTTTCAAGTTGCTGGGAATCTAACCTGAGAGAAAATTACAAAGCTCTGCCTGCCAGTCAAACCTGTGGCCTCTCAAATCCTCTGCCCCTGCACTTTCCGCACCATATAATTCATTTTACCTCTTCCTGCACTGGCCCTTTGACTTCCTTGTAAGTGAATTCAACATTTATTTCATCACACCCCAGCCAAAGGCCTGTGCAAAAGCAAGAGATTTGGGCACTCTGAGCAATTAGAATGCCCTATGGTGATTCAGGTCATGGATGTTTAATTTCAGCAGAAGGAAAAGGAATGATGCTTTGGACAGGAGGAGGCACACAAGCACCTGAGTCTGGGATGAACAGCGATGTACCAGACAGTTTTGAAACTTTGATGTTGTTGCAGAAAAGTTAATGACTGCTGTCTCCAAGCATGACACAAAAGACTCGCTGGTACCTCAAAGAGACTGAATAAGAGTGCTTCAGTTACTCCGTAAAAACAAAGTTGTATTCACAACCGTGTTGCTGCGAAACTATCAAGTGAAAGTTTGCCACTTCAAAAACACTTCCAATGAATGCCAATGAGAAATCTCTCTAAAGAGGTAGCTGGAAAAATGCTCGGGGCTGCAGGGGACAGAGGCAGGACAGCGGACAGTGTGTGTTTTCTTGATGGAATATCATTAAACACTGCAGAAACACAGAGCATGATAATTCTGTGAACTCTCTCTCTGGTTCGAGCTGCAAACCTTTCTTCATTCACATGCCTTGCTATGTGCCGTGGTCTTTGACTACAAAATGCTTTTCAACACGAGCGTGCCCAAAATACGGATTTAACATGACAGCTGCTTCTGCACTTCAGCATTATCTTGTGTTCTTTTAATGAGGCAGAGAGATGGGCAGAAAATCAGAAAGACAAGCAGACAGACTGACAGGTTTTCATTAGATTGTTTTGTTAGAGGGTTTTATAATTAATCCTTCTGAGACCGCTGCTGACTATCCTTTTGACCAGTTGAGAAATGAGTAAGCATATGGACTGAATGCAGATACTACGTACATTGTGCTGCTCTGGAGCATGTCCTCTACAGAGAGATGGTGTGCATATTCAGGGAATGTGGCTGTACTTGTGATTAAATATTTGCAGCTTATATATGAATGGATTTTCAACTTTGAAATTCCTCCAGTTCACGCAGCGTAGCACTACTGGAGGGTCTCACAGAAGTGAGGCAATTACATTTAAATGTAATAATCCCGTAGGAAAAGTGAGTAGGAGACATGAAGGAGCCAGTTCCTGTTTGTATAATGACCCGTTTTTCTCACAGCACTAGGGCCTCATTTATCAAGGTTGCGTACGCACAAAACAGGTCCTGAAAGATGCGTACGCCACTTTCTACGCAAAGTTTGTGATCTAACAAAATAAACTTTGCGGGAGAATGTGCGTACCCATACTCAAACTTTAGACCTTGCGCACGCACATTTTGGAGATGAGGGAACCTGACGGCGCTGATGGTGAGGTGAAGATTTGAAGCCAGATTCATCTCATACATTTTCCATGTCTTCACATATCAGACTTATTGATCCACGTAATCATAAACAGCCAAGCTGTTCCATTTGTTCTTTTAGCGGGACGTTACTACTGAATCAGCAGTACAATGTTTATATATATCATACTTTCATGTTCAAATGATACAGAGCAGCGGACAGAACTGATTGACTATCAAGGTGCGTAACAATCAGTCGAATTTCAGAGCAAGCATATGAATAGAGCGGTGACAGTGGTGCGTAACGCCGCATCGCTGTGCGCTCTGGATGCACCTCCTCATCACCCACCTCCTCCAACGCTAGTGACTGAGGCCCAGTGTTGGGCAATAACGCGTTACTTAAATTGTACTTTTGACAGTAACTAAAATCTTAACACATTACTTTTTAAATAAAATAACTCCGTTACCGTTACAATATGATTCGTTTCCCGTTACTTGGTGAATTAATTCATCTTTGGCAAGCCGCATCGTATTTCTTCCTGTTTAGAGCCGTGCCGCGGCGGCCGGTGTATCGATATATCTGGTTTCCCTGTTAATCAGTGTCACTCAATGTCTGTTGAATTTTACCGTGCTAATCAGTCACCGGTTAACAGGTAAACCAGTTGATCCAAAACACCAACTATGGCGAGTCGAGCCAAGAACACCAGTTTTTCTAAATGGAAATACGCTCATTGTTTTAATTTAATTGAGCATGAAGATCGTGGTGATAGTTTTCACACTTAACCTGTGCAGGAACATTGTTAAGGGCGAAACACAACAGCTTGTATGATTCTGAAGCCACTGTAATTTCTGTTCTTTGAGTCTGAATATTATATTCAGGTTGCTTTGTGTTATTTATTTCAGAAATCCTTTACATTTTTGACTTGTGCTGGTCTGGCTTAAGTAATTTTGTTTGAAAATTACTTTGTTTAGCAGAGTTTAGTGACGTGAATGGAACAGCCAAGTTGATCAATAGTGTATTACTTTCCATACACCTTTGAAATGAATCTTTAATGGGAGCATTGAAGAATGTCCTTCAAAAAGTAACAAAAAAATTACTATTAACAGTAACGCATTACTTTTTGGTGAAAGTAATTAACAAAGTAACTGAGTTGCTTTTTGAATGAAATAACTAGTAGCTAACTTGTTATTATTTTTTTATAACTAGCACAACACTGCTGAGGACACAACACAAAGTCCACTGAGTCTTTTCACAAGTTCCTGTTCAAACATTTAATTTATACATTTATCAAACAGATAAAACTGATCAGTCTCGGCTGTGGTTCCACTAAACTGTCTCCTTCCCTCTGCGACACTCTGCCGCACACGCTGACTGGCACAACTATGGAGGCTGTTTTTGGTGCTGGCCTCCAGAGTATCTCACTCCTCTGACCTCCACCTTCAGTTAAGACTCTTCTCCTCCACCTCTGCAGCCTCACATCTGACTCTCACACTATTTACAGTGGTGACGACGTGCCGATCGCCTCTTTTTTTTCTTTTATTAGTGAATCCACGACTATGTCCACCAAATAAGATCATATCCTGACCTCCACCTCCTAAATGACTATTTCGCTCTCCGTAAAATTCCTTTTTCTCATCTTTTCTGCCAGGATTTATCGTCAAATGCCAGCGATCAGCAGGCTGACTGAGATGCGAAAATATGGACGAGGCACTTTGCATTGACCATTTATGGTAGAAAGTGGGCGTGCTGAAGGCGGGATATGAAGTACGCAACCTTACAGGTGCACTGTGATTTACGAAGGGAAAGTGCGTGCAAATGTGCGTACGCACGATTTGGTAGATCAGATTTTTTGGGGGCACATGGGATTTTTTTCAGCGTGTGTGCTACGCAATGTTTGATAAATGAGGTCCCTGGTCATTTAGTCAAAATGTTAAAACAGCCTGTGCAATTACATAGTTCTGACCTCCTGTGACCCTGCAAATAACGACTCCATATCATGACAATGTAGAAAAGGGTGACATTATTGACTGTTCACATTTCTAAGGAGGTTAATGGTTTGGTCAACAAATAACGTGATTTTTGCTGGGACATTTAACATGTGATTAGGTAACATTATGGCAGAATCTTTAATACAACAAGAGAAATTCTGAGAATGTTAAAGTTTTGTTTTTTCGTTTTTGTGTGTCCCAAAGTACCAATGTGCTGCCACAAAGGTTTTTTTTAATATGCCACTGCCAAACACATGTGGTGTGGAACAACGTAAATGCAGACCATCATTATTATTTTTTATAATACTATGTTTTGAGTAAATTAAAGGGAAGACGTGGTTAGAGTACAAAGCGCTGATGTGATGAGAGTCAGGGCTGATATACATGAAGAAGGAGCACAGGACCATCAACAGACAAAAGAAATGGAATAATGAGAGACAGGTCCGATGAGAAAAGAACTGATACTGAATGGGACAGTGGTGAGACCACGGGAAGTACGGCTTACAAAATCAAGACAAGATAACTGAACAAAACAGGAAATACAAATAAACTGGCGTGAAATATGAACTGGAAAATGAATTTGACAGACAAGAAATTAGACTAGACCAAAAGTGGTTTTAAACATCACAGGAAAATAAATATAGAAATAAATAAAAAGTAGCAAAAACAATGACAACGTTAATTTTGACTGAGATTTATTGTAGTCACATTCTAGATCAGAACTTCTCTGTGGCGCAAGAGCGCTAATGGCCCTTGTCACCATATAACACACAATTTGAACATTTATTCAAAGTTTGCCAATATCAAGTCAACTGTTTACTGCCATTCATTAAGTTTGAGTGACAATGTATCTAGTGTGTTCATTGATTTTAGTAGTCATTGTTTCCACTGTATTTTTTTCCTGACACCATGTTAATGTGGGAATTACAACTTGTTGGCTTGTATTCACAGTAAGAAACCATTGTGACTCTGCTTTATGGACACCTTGTCTGTGTAGCAGTAAAGAGTTGTTTTTAAATAGTTCCGTTCTTTGTGTGTTGTTTAAAATTCATGTTTTGACATTGCATGTGAAATGTGACCAGTATGACATACTTTTGAGCTGTCACTTCATTTCCTAGCATTTAAATGTATTTGTAGGACAGTGGAATATTATTACATTTTCCAGTGAGTTATTGGACAAGCGTTGAGGGTGTTGATTGATTTCTGAAAGTTTTAGTCTTTTTCTGGTTCGGCTAAAATCAGTGTATTGTGACTGGCTCAAGAGGACCACAACTGTGTGTCTTCAGGACTGGCTTTATTTACACAACTACAATACCCAGAATCCTCTGGGAGCCTGGGCTTTTTGCTTAACAAGTCATGCTTTTCGACACTAACATGTCACATTGTCGTAACACACACATACACAGGTCACTGTGGTATAGGCCTGGGTAGTAATACGGTAGTACGGTATACCGCGGGGTCACGGAAATAGCAACAGTATCATTTTTAATACCGTCAGTTAAAAAAAATAAAAATAGTATTAAATATTATTTCTTTAATGCCAAATATAAATATAAATATTATATATACTGGCTAAACTGTGTCCTCACACACAGTTTAAAAAGGGCAACAACTATTAAAAAAAAAAAAAAATTAATTGATTGATTAAAAACACGATTGTGTGGTCCGGAATCCTTTGCCTCGTTTTGTCATTCCCACAATTTTCCAGAACAGTAGGTTCATTCCTTGCAGCCACACACCTGCCAAGTGCCAACAGATGACAAGCTGTGGGAGCACCTCGTTACTATGTCGGTTCCTCAATGTCTATGTCGGTTACTCACACCGCAGGTAGAGTTTCCCATGTTGCAGTTTAGGTTGTTTCACGTTGTGACACTCCTCACACACTGTCGCTGCTCTCCTAGCTCTCGGGCACTCTTGCGTCTGTGCTCCCAGCGTTTATACTATCATGTCCAGACACACAATCTATAGCACTTCAACCTTCCAACATCTGCATGTTATGTTGTTATTTTTTCACTTTTAGTGTTTGGTATTCAGTTACTGAGCGCTGATGTCACAAGTCAATAGTTTGGTGATGCTGTCTGAGCCTTACGTCATCATTTTTAATTAGTCATGGTAATACCGTATACCGCGGTAAAATAGGGAGACGTTTTGACAGTATCAAAATTTGGATACCGCCCAAGCCTACTGTGGTATGTAACATTTACCCGCCCTTTTTAAAACGTCTGAACAAGGGTCATAAGCCAAGAACCCCCAAGAGTACCCAAAATAACACTTAGGCCCAAATGGCCAACCTAGCTAGATAAACTGGATAGACTGCCGGTTTACCGCATAGTCCCGTGGGTTATTGTGCCACATGACAGGCTATGCACTAAGCTAATGTCTAAAAGTCAGTCAAATAGTTATTGAGGTATGAGGGCCTCCGGCGGGTCTGGACCGGACGGGGTTCAGCCTGCACACCTGGTTCAGGGTAATGTCTAGCTGGTGTCTCCACCGGTATGTCTGGAGGCTCCCAGACCCCATCGGTGCAACGCGGATCAGCTGCAGTTTGCTGGGCTGACACAGGAGGTGGCCTCACCCGTCGGAGGCGGCTGATATGCCAACGTGAGCCATCTGTCACACGGAAGGTGGCTGGCCCCAGTTGTTCTCTAATCTGCGTTGGTGCAGTCCAGAAACAAAGCAGCTTGCGAGAACGAGTAGGTCGCCGGATTCTGACCCAGTCAGATACAGTGAGGGCAGGCCTTTTCATGCAGTGTTTCTTGTTGAACCACTGCTTCATGCTGTATTGTTGCTGTGCCACTCTGTCGCCTGGGGAGAGCATCACTGCTGAACTGTCTCTCATCACACGGCATAGACAGTCCAAAGAAATTTGTAGCTCGTGCTCTAGCATCAGTAAGGCCGGAGAGCTGCCAGTGGTAGTGTGGTTGTTGCTCTGTAGTGCAGGAAGATGCTCTGCAGAGACGTTGAGAATGTCAGACCGTCCGCCATGTGTGCTCTGAGCCCATTCTTAAGGGTCTGATTAAATCTCTCCATTGGTCTGCAGGTGGTATAGAACAGTCTTAATGTGTTTTATCCCCCTCCCCTCTACAAAAGCCGCGAAGTTAGCTGAGATGAACTGGGGCCCATTATCTGTGATAATGGCATCAGGGACACCCTAGCGGGCGAACAAAAAGGAGAGGAAGTCAATGACCACCGCAGCAGTGACAGACCCGGCAGGAAGCACCTCCGGCCATTTGAAGTGGAGATCGTAGGCAACCTGGAGGAAGTGCTGATGTTGTGGAGTGCCATGAAGTTCACCACAGATGTCCACCTGTATGTGGGTTTATGGTGTCTGAGGCCACAGCACTGGCTGCAAGAGTGGAGGATGGGGAGGGCCAGTTTTACCACTGGTGAGGCAGGCCGCACAGCCTTTGACAAAATCCTCAACGTCTCTGTCAATACCTGGACACCAGATCAGGCCCCTGCATCGTTGTTTGACCTTCACAATGCCCAGATGGCCGTCGTGGACCATATCCAGTACACATTCTCTGAAAACACTGGGGACAACCGTGCACAGCCCTCTGCAAAGAGGGATGTGTGCAGCAAGAGGATCAGTTCTGGTTCAGAGGAGTCCTGGTCAGTGTTCGGTGCAAAGGTTGGTGTGGCTCTGGAGAGGAGGTCTGCCACAACATTCTCCCTGCCAGGCGTAAACTGTGGAGAAGTTGTACGCCTGTAGCATCTCAGACCACCGGTAAAGGCGCAGCGGTTTGTGACCTGATCCACTTGTGACCAGAAGGGCTGTGAGGGCCTGTTGGGCGGTCCGCAGTGTGAAGTGTTGACGTAGAGGTTCATGTGCCACCGCCACATGCCACATGCCCAGACGCAGGCCAATGCCTCTCTTTCCCCCACAGAATACTTCTTGAAGCTCTTGAAGCGAACACAACCTGGCGCTCAGTCCTTCTGTTGAGATGAGACAGGTTGGCACCAACTGCGGTGTTGGAGGCATCGCAGGTCACAAATGTGGGGCTCTCGAGGTCAAAGTGGGCAAGTACAGGTGGGGAGGATAGTTGAGATTTGAGCCGGTGGACTGCAGCAGAGCATGCAGGAGACCAGGCAAAGGGTGCACCTTGCTTCAGGAGAGCATGCGGCGGTGCAGTAGTGTCAGAGTAAAGGGGCAGGAAGTGCAAGTAATATGCAGTCATCCCCAGAAACGATGATAGCTGTGCCAGGCAGGAGGGTTCAGGCAGGCATTGGATGGCATCAACTTTGGAGTGCAGCGGGCTCAAACATTCAGCCGTCAGGCAGAACCCCTCAAACTTGATGACAGGAGCTGCGAAGATGCATTTCTCCCCATTCAGCCTGAGGTTGTGACTGGCGAGCACATCCAGCACTCTGGAGAGGCGGTCATCATGCAGGGCCAGATGTCGCTCCGTGTACCACAATGTCGTCCAAGTACACAACCACTCTGGGAATGCCTGCAAAGATGGTTACCATGATCTTCTGGAGGCTGCTGGGAGTGGAGCTGAGTCCAAAGGGCATCCATGTGTAGCGAAAGACCCCCATGTGGGTCACAAAGTCAGTGAGGTTGTGGCTGTCAGGGTGTAGGGGGACCTTCAGGTAGCCATGGCGAAGGTCGAGCTTTGAGAAGACAGTTGAGCCGCGAAACGGCCCCGAAAGCTCCTCCACCGTGGATAGTGGGTATCTAGGACCACCACCTTGTTTACTTGGCTGAGGTCGATACAGGGGCGGAGCCCGCTTGTTTTCTTCTTTGGCACCAACAGATTGGAGATCCAAGGCGAGGCATTGACTCGCTCAATGATGCCAGCATCCAGCCGTTTCTTTAGCTGGGCTGTGACGTCATCATGCCAGATGAGGGGTAGCCAACACAGAGATTGGATAACTGTTTTCACAGCTGGGTCGATAAGTGCCTGGTGGTTGCAGGCAGTGAGGCAGCCCAGCCAAGTGAAAAGAGATTGCCAGCGCTGCTGCCATGGCGTGGTCACTGTCTTGATGGTGGCACCCAGGTTGTCGGTGATAGAGATTCCCAGAGCGCAAAACAGGTTGAATCCGAGGAGGTTGGCGCCATGACGAGACACCTGGAACATGAATGCTGGTAGGAATCTGGAGCCATAGTGAACAGAAAATGTAGTGGTGCAGATCATGATAGATCATGATAGACGATGTACCTGATGACCTGGATGCAGCTGTGTCCAGTAGCAGTGGTAAACACACATCATCCAGCTCCACCGTGCATCAGGTGAAAGGATTGTTGATGGCGCCCACAGTGTGATTGGTGGGCAACGTATTGGAAAATATTTTGTCCCTCATTTCCCAGGCTGTGAATGAGCAGCGCCTTTAGCCTAGCATTGCTAGCTTCAGCTAACCCGGTAGCGGCGCTAAACGTCTTAGAAGACCCAATCCAGCAGGGCCATGGGATCGGCAGCTCGCCCGGCAAAGCAAGGAACGATGACAGGGGTGAAAGTGGAAAAACTCTATCCTCGTTACCAATATTGTGTCTGAATCAAGAGGACGGCGGCTGTGTGCCTTTAGAACCGGTTTTATTTACACAACTACAATACCCAGAATCCTCTGGGGGCGTTTTGCTTAACGACAGTCATGTTTTTTGAGACTAACATGTCACATTGTCGTAACACACACACACATACCAGGTCACTGTGGTATGTAACACAGTGCTCTTAAATGACAGTTTTGTGGCACAAAAATACAATGTTATTATTTGATGACTCACATTCAGAAGTGAAAAACAGTAGTTCTGAGGGCGTTAGCTGCACGAAGGGTAGGACCATCAAGCCATTTTGTCCATCAGGGCTGCTTTTGTCTAAGCAGTAGTAGCCGAGTTTGTGATGGAGCTTTGTCTCTGTTGTCAATGTATCCTTTGTCTCGCTCTGTCTTTGTGTCTTCTGTCAAGTCCAAACATGATGCGAAGAGGGAAAGAAATGCTGTTCAGACAGAATAAGCGCTGATGCTGTAGATGTGAAAGGTCATTTGTGTGGAGGAGAAAAGGAGGGTTGTTATGAATTCATCTGTCCCCCTGTCAAAATGATTTTTTGTGACAGCGGAGTGGATTCTTTCTTTTGGGAAACCAAGAGAGTGATGTGCGGGAGCCTGACCAGACTTAAATAGACGCTCACAAACAGAACCATAGTCTGTCTGTTTAAATGCGTGGAATTAGAGAAAGACAGAGGCAAGAGAGAAATTGATATGCAAGCAGATCATAAAGAAGGCTCATTCATCAAACAGACAGTGAAACTCAGGACAGTCTATTTGGATGATGCTGACAATATTTCAGTCTCTGTAGATTTGTACAAAAGGTTACATATTATGAAGAATGATTTGTGGGAAAAAAAGAGTATCGGGAAAACAATCCTTGTGATTTAGTACTTTACAGTGTTTACAGTGTTTTAATGCAGTGTAAATTAACGTCCTCAAGCAAGAGAGATCTACTTTATCTCTACTAGCAAAAGATGTATACTGATAAACAATAATGAGAATCCAGCTTGCGCTGGACGGTATCCTCTGCCCAGGCTCCTACAAGGTACCATGTCTCTGCACAGCCCCAGGCACAGATATCTATGTTCTTTTCCATAGTTTCTTTGAAGAGTTGAATAGACTATAATATTCAGACTTGTGCTTTCTCTTAAACAAAACACTGTTGACTTTTATGTATTACATATGACATATTTTCCTGTGGACCCATTTGTGAAGCCTGCAGGTCACAATACAAAGCTGATGTGGTCAGATGTGTCGTTGACCAAGTGGTTTGAGTGAAAGCACTTTGATTCCTGTTCACACTTGTCTTTAAAGTGTGTCACATGTGATCAGATCACCCGAAACACATGCGGTTACAGTATGAACTGACTCATGGTTTTGTCGTTGAGCACTGTATGTGTGTTTACACGACAAAGGTGGAGTTAGCATGACGTTAGCAAGTTTGCTAAATGTTGTGTAGCATGCAAGCATTTGCTTTTGTTTTGTTTTTTGTTTTTCAGCAACATTGAAGAGATAATCCTTTAATCATCCCACAATGGAGAAATTTACAAAGCTTAGATGGAAGAGGGAGTACATGAGGTGAGTAGAGGAGAAAAAAAAGGCAGACTTCGGAATGTGCTCTTTAGATGGAGTACAGTATGTAATTAGGAAAAAAAACACCTCAGCACATTCAAAGTGTCAAAAACACATTTACACACATATTTTCTTGGACAATGCATTTCCATGACTGTAATAAATTACTTTTTGTCCGTGTTCAGTTCAGTTAATTTATCTGAACATTCATATCTTTGATTGAAATATTTCTAAGAATAAGTTAAATGGAATAACATGCTGCAAGGGCTTGGAGTTGACTGTTTAAAAAGTTTACAGTGGGGATAACATTTATCTCCCCTGTTTGTGGTGGAGCAGCAGATCAGACAAAAAAAATACATCAAATAAATGGCTGGAAATTCAGAGTAAAACAGCAGGACTGTCATCATCCTGGCATCAAGAAGAAGAAGATTTACATTTCTTAACCTTTTGTAGCAATGTTTACTCTACCTGAGCCATTTCAGCCCAGAGCACTATATAACTCTTGTTTCTGGTTTAGTCATTTTGGAAGCATGTCATCAATAGGTGCACTTTTGATGACATTTGAAAACTGTATTTTGTGTGTGTTTGTTAATGCGCCAATCGAAAGTATTCTCATTATTTCTATTGTATGTCTTTTTAATGTGTTATATTTTGCTGACTCAGCTCAGAGGAAGTTTGAATGTCCTTTTTCTTTTCACTTTCCACGTAAGATTTTTTTTTTTTAAGTTAATAATGTTCAACTAGTAGTGTATTCTGACATATGTAACAGAAAATATGTAAAAACACAACAGCTCCGTGGTTAGGGTTTAGAGTGTCAAACAAACAAACCTGTCCATTAGGTAATCACAGGATGTGATGACAGATATTTTCCTTTGCTCGGCATGAGTTGATCTCTTGTATGGAAGAGTATTATTGAAATGGCCTACACCTTCCATGAAGTGCTGTGCTGAAGCATGTCTCCTGTCTAGAAACTCCTTGTGTTTCCCACAGGTTAAAATAGACTTTTATCAGGAAAACTCTCCCACCGATATATAGGACAATGTTATCAAGGGCACTGGAATGAGTTTAACATTGAGGGTGACACATATCGGAGACCTGACAGGTCCATACATAGGTTGAGCAAAAATATGTCATGACCTCTTGTAAAATATGATATATGTTACTGTCTCTCGCTTTGCTCCTGTCACTTCCACAATTTCATTCTCTGCTTGAGCCCTTGGTGTCCCTGCTTGCCAATCATGTGTTTACAGGCAACAGGCAACATTACATATAGTTATACTGCACACTATCAGCATTTCACTTACAAAAGCCTAAAAAAATGTGTAAATATGTTAACCTTTTTGTCATGCAGAATAAATTCTTTTAAGAACATATTTGCAGAAATAAACATATAAGCCCATACAAGTTTAACTCTGTTTATAGCTTAACTTAACCCTTCCGGTAAAAGGTTTACTCATTTATTATGAGACCTCACCTTCCAGCCCTGTGCCATCTTCTGCTCCTCCTGTCTCCTCCCTGCTGCTGAGATGCAGATCGAAGGTGCAGCTCTTGAGCATGACAGTGAACCATTTTAAAACTAAATAAAAAAAGAATCCACTTATTGGTCACTATGGATAATTTCACCATATAAATGTGCAGGACACTGGTGGGGTATTCTAGTGCTGCTGATCACTTCATCAAAACCTGACCCAAACCTTTATAGTACTCTGAAATAATAAAACAACCATTGAAAATGTATCTTTATAAAATCAACTTGACATCAGTCCTGTTCTCCTTTTTGGATCTATTATTATCAATAATATGGTTTTAAAACTTTAGCTCACACCCTGAAGCTCCGCCTCCTCTCATGTCTCATCCATGGATGGATTATAATTCATCTCATCATAAAATTGCTTATGTTTCAAAAGCATCGAGGACCAAATCCATATTTCATTAATCAATTTGAGACCTGAACTGAGCTTCCTCAGTTTCTCCACATTGTATTGCTTCACCGGCCTCATTGCTCGATGTTCTATCATTCTCCTGACAAGACATTTTACACATATCTCACATAAAGTCATATATGTTGATAATTGTTGGAGTGACTGGGTGTTCTCCTTGTGTAGTGTCACATTACTCTCACCTGCATTAATCTCTTTAAAGAAAAAGTCTTGCTGCCGATTCATCCTTTTCTTTGGTGGTGACATTGTACTAAAATAACATGACAGAATAGTTTGGCAAGTGTGAAGGATGAAAAAAGGTACAGCAATTTAAAGTGTGTTTAAAAGATGTCAAAAAGTCAATAGGATAATATTGTAGTTCATAGTTGAAACAATAAGTTAGATAAGTTCAAAATGATTAAAATTAGACCCTCCATAGATATATCTTATTTTTATTTTATCTCAAATAGAGTTTAAAAGTCTCACACAGTCACACTCGTCTGGTGACAGCAATAGTGTGCTTCTCCAAAAGGCCAGCAGAGGGCGCATCGCGATTGGAAGGAGCTTAAAACCGGAACAGAGGCAGCGCTGCATATTAAATCCTGCAGCCGAACCAGAGTTGCCAACTTGTCGATTTTGTTACTAAATCACAGCAACTATTCAGGTCCTGAGAAAAGCAACTAGCAACAAATCTAGCGACTTTTTCTGGTGTTATTGGAGACTTTCTAGTGTTTGGCAACTTTACCCTTTCTCCACTGACAAGTACCAAAAGCCCAGCTCGATCATGTCCTGGTCACGCCTCACATCATGCAGGCAACTGCAGCGTAGCACCAGTTGTTTTTCTCTCGCATTCTAAATTTCAACTTAGACAGTCTGGAGCACTGTTATAATAAAATAGATGTTATTAATTTACCGGTATAACAAATACACATTCTCAACTCAAGGCCCACAGGACACATTCGGACCATATGTGGTCAAAACAAAACATTAGTTTTTAAGTTATTTTGAGAAGTAATGACCTATTTCAATGACAAAATCAAAAACAAAAACAAAAACAACACTAGAATCAGCAGAAGAAAGCTCATTTGCAGTTATAAACATATTTCGGGAAATTTTTTACTTACTTTTTGTTTCTTCCGTAACGTTACTCCTTTCCTCCTGCGGAAAATTACGTACAAAACTGCGAATGCTCACTTATGCAAATTAGGCGATGACATCAACAACTTCAAGTGACTTTTCGGAATAGCTACTTTCCTTACTGAGGAGATGGCAACAGTGAGCCAAACCCGTTTGTTTACATCACTGGTGGGTTAATGGTTCCTTAAAACACATGCAGCTACTCAGGTAGAAGGGTTAAGTATCGGTGCAGATAGCGTGGACCATTGAGGGTTGAGTAGTTGGGTTATAATAAGTAGGAATGAGAATGTTGTGCCGCCCGATGCTAAGCTAAGCTAGCGGGCCTGTTGTCAGGAGTGGATATAGAAATATGCCATGTTGTAGCGTATAAACTACTGTGATACAAATGTGGTTTGTCTAGTTCTGTTCAGAGACTAATGTATATAAATTGATTGTTATTCATTTATACATCAAAGCGCTAACTGATGTGACTGTATTTGTTACACTGAGTAACTTGTTGTGAGTATGACACTTGAAAAAAGATATTAAATCCTGCAGCCAAACAAACACTAGCTAAAGTTGTCTGCCTCATTTGTTTACATCACAGGATTTAATCACAGCCCTCCCTGACACACACTGGGTCAGGGGGGCAACACAAGCTCCGAGATACTTGAGAAGTTTGCAGGTAAATAATGGACCAGTGACCGTCTCAGGATTAAGATGATTTCATTCAGATATATAGAAGTTATACATTCTAAGTATGAATGTGAATGTGATCGTTTTACCTTTTCATAAGAAGTCCTTTTATTAAATAGCTGTCTACCACTGTCTCGCCTGTTGCCTCCCGCCTCTCAAAAACACAGGGACCTGGGTAAGGGAGGAAGCAGGGGCGGGGCAGTGACAACATCAAAATTAAAGCACAAGATTTAATAATTTCAAAATCAAATAGTTTTTTCCTCCGTGGTATAATTATTTTGGGGGGACAAATGCACAAGTTTCCTTCAACTGCTGCTCTGTTTTTATAGTGGAAGTTGGATTCTCGCCACAACTTCATTGTAATTCTTAAAACGAAACCTATAAGCCTCTGTAATTTCAAAGTAATACTGTAGCTGTGTGATCTACGAGGTCCTTGGTATGGAACAGAAGCTGAACAAAGAGCAAAATAATATGCAGGACCTTGAGAGGAAATCACTTGTGTCTGACTCATCGGTTGGTCGTTCCTCAAACTGTAATTATGCTGATCTTTGGATCCTCCTACTAACCAGACCACTACTCACAGAAACATAAATAATGTATATCCCAAAGCAATCGCTATTATATTTTTAAATGTAGGAGAAATTAATGATTCAGATCGTACTATCTTCAGTGCTAAAGGGGCTTTCCGAGATTTCTGGCAGATCTCGTGTCATATTAGTCCAAAGTGATCACTGCCAATTCTGCTGCAATGGCTGGACTCTCAAACTCAAGGATTCAAGGCAAAGTCAGAGAAGCGTGTTATAGTAACTCTGTCTCATCTATTTATGTTTTATTAAACAGCTTTATAACATACAATGATAAAGGAGCTGACTCATATTGAAGAACATGCATGTGTGTGTGTGTGTGTGTGTGTGTGTGTGTTTAGGGTTTGAGAATGTGTGTTTGGTCTATACAGCTACCCCAGGATATTTGACACGCTCACACACTCAGATAGTGTATCCACAGTCAACGAGCCCTCCCTTCTGGCTGTCTCGATCAGGTTTGCATGATGATTACATCCTCCACAGTGATTTATGTGGCACTCGCCAGCACACCTCACTGCTCTTAACCCAGGGGGAGTGCCAGCAGTCAGAGAGGTTGAACGAGCTGACATGCAGTTGAGCCCAGCAGAGAGTTCATTACACCGAGGAGACAAGCACAGAACAGAAAGGCTTTTAGTCCATGTCAACCCTGGCCTACCTTCAGGCATTACAGTGCTTTTGCCTAATGTCTATGGATCGCTTCAATATGTAAAAGGCTGTGCTGGAGGGCTGCGAATTTCTCTGTGCCATTCTGCTTCATCCCTGGGTCATATATTTATCTTTCCAACAAACATATTTTGTTGATTTTTGTGTTCTTAATAGTTTATTTGGGGAAGTAAACATAGTATATGGAAATCTCTTTAAGTTTTTTTAAAGTGAATAATGAAGGAAATGCTTTAATATATAAAAACAGGGCATTTCGAGGAGTTTATTTCAAACCTATGGAGCAGTACTGCAATACATAGCCGACACACTCAAATTACACTGTATATTCAAAATACTCATTGTAGGGTTGAAACATTACAGTACTTTCACTTAATTTAGAAAAGCATTGAGGCACTTCATATTAAACCATCAAACCGTTCATCACAAAGAAAAAGAAATCTGAAAACTAAACGCAGCAGAGCTGCATAATTGTGGGGAGAGCCTACCTTGATTGGAAATGGCTAAACCCCCTGATGACACTATACAGGGTTTGATTTCTCATTTGCGAGTTGGAGCAACACACTTTAAAAAAATTTAAATGAGGGAGAGTGATGACAGCTTTCTTCACTTCTGGGGCGCCGTTCCAGGTATGAGGATGCGTATTACTGTTGGAAAACAATTAGAAAGTGAATTATTTATATGACCCTTTTAAGGAGGTGGAGCTCTGTTTTTGCAGTAGCTTATTATTCAATTCAATTCAATTCAAATAACTATATTCATACCCTCAGGAAAAAAATGCAAAAGCACAGGGAGTAGTTCATATGAATGTATCAAAACATAATAAAAGCTTCAAAATATCATAGACATTAAAACCTCAAGAACCACATCATAAGTATAATAAATTCCTATCAACATTCCTCATATGAAGAGAGAGAGAGAGAGAGAGAGAGAGAGAGAGAGAGAGAGAGAATAAAGATTAATTAATTACATGTTCCATAGGGTTACATCCAAACAGATGATGTAATGACAGTCGTGACACTGTCACTGTCAGTGTCCAAACAGAGTTTATTAACCAAGTATAGAAGGACATAAATTGCTAATCAGAAAAATATATTTTTTAATCGGCAGTTTGCAGTAGTGATGGGATGGTCTTCATCAAACTGAGTGTAGATATGAGGTCATGCAGGTACTAAATTGTCTAAACTATTCTCGCCGACTGACTGACTTTTCTCTTTTCGCGTGGCGCATTTAGTCATTATTTTAAACGTGTTTCTGACAGAGTGGAAAGACAGCACATTAATAATTTTCTTTGAACGAGCACTGCTGTGAGTTATCATTCAACTCATAATTTATTTTTTTCCCCCACATTTGTTTTAGAATTGTGAACAATGGGTTGAGACTTGCACTTTGTCAAGGAGGAGCTCTTCTTGGTTATTGCAAACTTTGACACATAGTCTATAGTTATACAAATATATACATATATATGTATAACTATATATGTATATATATATGTATATATATATATATATATATATATATATATATATATATATACACACACACACATATACACACACACAATATATATATATATATATATGTGTGTATATATATATATATATATATATATATATATATATATATATATATATATA
>OMNM01037728.1:0-51049 GCA_900302745.1 Parablennius parvicornis | reverse complement strand
TTGTATGGGTAATTTTCATGTTAGAGACTGTTTGGTGTAGCCGGATGGTATAGATTTAAGAAGTTAAATAGGCAGCACAGATTTCAGGGCTAATTTTTATTTTGCATTAACATCATCATATATTGTTAAGTAGCCATTGTACAAAGATTGTGCACATGTATGCACATCTCGGTACTTAAGCATGGCATAGATTATTGGCCATCTGCTGCATGAGGGATTGAAGGTAATTTGTTACATGTGAAAATGCAGCATGACTGCATATTTGACAGATCTGTACAGACCATAAAACATCAAAGTTTATTCAAATGTAATTGCGCCACAGTGTTTGTCAGTCACCTCAAAGTTCATATGGATATGTTACCCATTGTAAAATCCTGTATAGGTCAAGTTGAAAGAAACAGAGGTAAGGTCTTTTTAGTATTAATAAAAAACACATTTTATTTACATAAATTACAAGAAAGCACAAACTGGTTCACCAGAATCTACATTAAAAACGTCTCGTATATATTACATTTAACAGATTTACTATAATTTACTCCATTGTTGCTAGAAGAATCTTCAAAAACAAGGGCTATATGCAACTTTATTGGCATCTCATTTTAAATTGCTACGAGTCAAAGAACAAAATGAAATAATTGGGACATTGTACTCACAGCACTTTGAGGACAACAAAGTCAGGACAATCGTCTGTATGACCTCTGCGATATCTGAGACACCTGATTCAGGACAAGTGATAAATAACTGTTTACAATGCTTGGAAAAGCAATTCAGCCAATCTTCACAAGGAGGATGTTGTGGAGTCCACCACCTCTCGTCCGTTACACACCGTTGGAACAACGTTGGAGGCTGATGCTGCAAAACATAATGGAGACGTCCAATATTATCACTATGACCTCAAGAATACATTGACCGAAATAGATAATGTCCACTGGCTAAATGACTACTTTTCTCCACTGAGTTTCAATCCTGTGAAAAATATGAAGATATTCAACAACATCTGGTGCACAATGCTGGTGCAGTGGTCTTTGCCTCACAGTTGCATTTACCGAACCTATTTTTAAAAACCTCTTATTTCGATACAGTTGACATAATTGCATCACTTGTCACAATCACTGTGTTGATGTTTTAACAATATCAATGTTGTTATTAAGTGCTACCTTGAGAAAAACTGGAGCCTTGGCCAGTGGTGACACTGAAGCGAGTGGTGGCCACTCTCAAGGTGCTGACATTCTTCTGAGGCTGGAACAGGATGATGTGGATCTTTGGAGCAAAGAGGCAGCCCAGAACCACGGACCCACTGAGACTGACAGAGATGCACATGGTTGTGGTTTGCACCTGGATGAGTGAAGGAAGGTGAAATACAGGTCAAAAATGCGATACTGAAATATGTAGCAACAAAGTACATTTAAAATGGCCGAAGACCTAAAGAATCTAAATAATTATAATAATAATAATAAATTTCCTTATCCAAAATGTCGATCATGATTTCAAACCAATTAAGGGTTCAAACAACCAGAAACTGTTAAATTGACTCCATGTCAGGGTAATAAAATGAGCACTTGCGCAGGATCGAGGACAATTCCTAATGATTAAGAGTATTTCTTCACAGAGAAGCTGAGCTCAAGGAGTCAGAAAATATACTAGAAAAGCACTCAGAGAGCGTAGACCTCTACCAAGCGCCTTAACATGACAGAATTTTTTACATGTTTTCATCTGCCAAATCCATGATCCAGATCCGATCAGAATCAAACCTTGTACAATTGTAGAGGGTACTAATATACATCATCCTTCCAAATATCAAAGTTTATCCAAGTTGATTACACAGATTTATGACACTTTATATGATTCAAATGGCGTTTTCAACGTTAGAATTTCCCAACTTCAAAGTGCCACCATGTCGTTAATCTGGATCGGATCCAGACGGATCCCGTCTCCAAATATGCATTTCAAATTTCAAGCGAATCTAAACAAAATTCTATGAGTTATGATTTTTGAAACTTCCGGAATTCTTGCTGACCTTATTGTGGATCCGATCTGGATGAAATTTTGATATATCAATGATAAATAAAGGAGAAAAACAGGATCTTTGATATTTTGCTATTTGATTATATCCAGATGGTTATCCGGATCACTCTCAAAATTCAATGGAATCTAAGTTGGGTCAAGACAGATTTTTTGAATTTGTTTTAGGAAGATCCCATCAGGAGATTTTGCATAATCCTGCTAACAAACAGACAGATAAACCCTGGTAAAAACGTAACCTTCTTGGCGAAGGTAATGAAAAGCTCATAATTCATAATACAGAATCAAAATCAGGTGTAAGAAGAGAGGACAGCGATGCTGTCAGCTGGGACCGCTAACTAGAGGTGTTAAGTGAGCTGTTTATTTTCCTGTCAATCAGCTGTGTAACCCTTACTGCTCTTCTGCTTCATCTGCCAACGTCTCACTGTGTGTCATCCGTTTGTTGCTTCGTTTCATTGCTTCACACTTATTTTCAGCCCACTTTTGGTTTTGGTAGATGCAAGCATTGAGCACAGCATGGTGTGGTGTGTGGCAGGTGCACTCATTTCTCAGAAGGTGTCTGTAATCACCCTGAATGTTAACGCTGGTGATAAATTATTGTGGGAACTGAGTGTTATGTATGCTGCGCACAAAGTGTTCAGCAAAGTAAATAACAGCAAGTGAGCAGTTTGTATTAGTTTAACAAAGATGCCATATATGTTAATTTTATTGATGTGATGTGTTCAATTGTCTCACTTTATTGTATTTCAGTCTATTGCAATGTCACAACAACTGATTCAAAATCAATAACTATTAAAGATTCAAAAATGACAATCATCAAAGCAATACATATTATTATTATTATACAATTAGACTATTAAAGAATGTATATTTCACATGTAAATAATAAAGGCTGTGGCAGCATGTGATGTGTGAGAAAGAGATTTCATGTTGGGAGGTTAAAATGTGTTGCCATGTGCAACAAATTCAACATTAAGATTCATATCATGCCACCTCTGAAACACACTGACATGCTCATGACCCAGGTAGAGATGTAAATTTATCCTGTTGCTATCCTTTTTTTTGTTTTTTTGTTTATTTTGTACTGTATAGCTGAGCCATCTGCATGGAATGTAAGATGGAACGTACCAGTGTAAAGCTGCTGCCTGTACGCAATGTTCGAAGCAGTACCAAAGTGCACCAAGGCTAAATGTGGTCTGCTTAAATCAGAAACGGTTTTGAATAAAAACTGTGGACAGTGCTGCATAGGAATGACCTGTTAAGTGGTTTTAATAATTCAGAAGCTGTTGCTTTGGAAGAGCAGAGGACAAGGAATCTGCCTTTTCAGTTGTGTAGCATGAATGCTTCAGTATCCGCCTGCCACTGTTCACGGCTGTTTTCACTAGACTGACCTTTGAAAGTATTTTTTATTTATTTCACAAATACAGCACAGATGTTCAGGTGGCTAAATGCCTCCTGCAATATTCCAAGTGAAAATGAGATTCTTTTTTTCATTGAGCTTTGTGCTAAACATTTATTGAAAAGCTTTATTGGATGAACTGGCTACGTGCCCACACAGCGATGTTGGCATGGAAGCTGTGTTGACCACACCCACCAGGAGTAGCACGAGTAGTTCAGTGTACTGTTTGAAATGATTTTACATTTCAATCACTTTTATTACTTTATGCAATGAAAACAGCAGACTTGATTTAATATCAGGAACACATTTTGATATAAATCATAAGCAATGCTTACCTTCTGTACTGTCTTAACCATTCAGAGCACGATTCTGAATTTTGACTGAGATAAGATGAGTTAAGCTGACCAACACACATAAATGTAGAGCCCTCCCCCATAGTGGTTTAGGGAAAATCCTAAATAATTCATGTGATAATCAAATATGTTATGCATGGTTCAGTAGATTGTACTTAGCTTAGTTTAACATTTAATGATGGGCAACAATCAAATTTGTATTCCTAATGCAGGGAGAGATTTACATCTGGCTGTGACAACGTTTTTAGAGGTGGTGTAAAACTAAGGGAACACTGGTAATATGTCCCTGCTTGTGAAAAACTAGAGACAGCGTGCCAACTCAGTTGCTTCAGTAATAATTCATCGGTCAAAGGGGAGCTTTGCGTCTATCTGATGAGCCCATTCAGGCTGTGAATTGTGTTGCCTGGAGGGCCCGAATAAAGGGTTCCTCTGAGCTTCACTAAAGTCCCCAGACAGTGTGCACAGCTGGGACTCAGTATCTGAGGCTTTCACACTCCATTCCACACAGCTACGCACTGGGACAAACGGGGATGTTCAGTTCTCTTTTGGTCCTCATGGTCTTGCCTGCTTTCTCCATGTTTCTGCAGAAGCAGCTGGGTCAGGAGGTTCATCTGTCTGTTTCTCCCTCCAGCCTCTCCCTGCTGCTGTCCAACGGTATAACCCCCACAACACAGACCACCCTCTTTTCTGAAGTTTTATCAATTGATAGATCTGTCTGTCTGTCTGTCTGTCTGTCTGTCTGTCTGTCTGTCTGTCTGTCTGTCTGTCTGTCTGTCTGTCTGTCTGTCTGTCTGTCTGTCTGTCTATCTATCTATCTATCTATCTATCTATCTATCTATCTATCTATCTATCTATCTATCTATCTATCTATCTGTCTATCTATCTATCTATTCACCCATCCATCCATCCATCCATCCATCCATCCATCCATCCATCCATCCATCCATCCATCCATCCAGCCATCCATCCATCCATCCTTCTGTCAGTGTTTTCATTCCCTATGTGCTCTGCTCGGAATCACTAAGCTGTTCACCAAAATCTTAGCAATTCATTTCTACAGATTGCAGTTTCAAAAAGAACTGCTTGGCACTTTTTTGAAATCCATTGCTTAAGGGTACAATAAGTAATAGGTCTAGTCAAAAACAAACCAACCAAAATTACCAATCAACTAGCTTCAGCCCAGTTAATCATCTAATACCTCTTTGTACCACAAGATGGTGCACTGAACCACTCTTCCTTTCTTTCTGCTGTCAGTCCAACAAGAGAAGAAAAAGAAAATTCTGACTCTTAACATGAGTGGGACATTTGATGCAGTAAAGCCCCTGGCAATAACCAACTGCTGAAAAAGCGATTCACTACTGCCAGCCACTACACATAAGTGGCATTACTTTAATTGGATCTTGTATCCTGCAGTGTAATGGCCACCAGAGCTATATTTTTGTTTTAAGAAAATGATATGTGCTCCATCGAAATTGGTAGTTAGTTTTATCAGTCATCACAATATGAAATATTCAGCTTATTGTGAAAAATTTAAGGAATTCCATATGAAAAGCTTCAGGGTCTGTGGACATGGCTTACAGCTAGAATAATACTTGACATAGACAAAGGCATTCAAATTCAACTTTTAGCCCCAAAGAAATTGCTAACTGTTAGGGTGTCTTCAGTTAATTTTAGGAACCTAAACTACCAATACTTTAGGCATTTTGCAAATGATTATTTCAGCAAGTCTTTTATTTAGAGAAGACTAAAATAACATTTCATTAATGGCAGAAATGTGTCATATTTAATTGCCCCAAAAAGAAAAACCTGTAAGCACACGAATGGAGCAGGTGTAACCTCACAAAACTCACCCTGTAGTCACTGGCAGTAACGTAGAAAATAGGCTGGAATGCCAGCCAGATGATGCAGGTGGTGTACATGGTGAACCCAATGAACTTGGCTTCGTTGAAGTTTTCAGGGCATTTGCGGGTCTTGAAGGCGTAAACCGTGCAGAGGATAATGAGGATGCAGTTGTAAGTGAGTGATACAAGCATGCTAGAGTCTTTGCTGTTACACTTGAGGGTAACCACATCTCTCCTCTCCGGGCTAACTTCCTTTCTTACGCCAGGGGCCTCGACCAGTAGCCAGACCACCACCACAACCAGCTGACAGGAAATCAGAGCACCACAGATGGCAACCTGAGAGGCTGGGCTGATAAATCGAGGCCTCTGGGCACCATCTTTCACTCCACTGAAGATCCGAGCAATGCGATTGGTCTTGGTTAAGAGTGCCGAGTAGCAAACAGCAAAGGAAGTGCCTAAACCCAGGCGGCGCAGAGTACACACCGCTGTGGAAGGTTTGGCGATATAAATGAATGTCATGCTGTAACACATCAGCACTCCCAGCAAAAGAATATAGGAGAGCTCACGTCCACTGGCCTTCACAACAGGGGTTTCATTGTGCTTAAGGAACAAACCAACGACAAAGAGCGTACACATCATCCCAAGACAGGAAATGGTGACAGGTCCGATGGCCCAGGCATCTTCCCAGCGGATGTACTCCTCTGGCAGGTCATAGCAACCTGTCAAATTGGCCAGAGGCCACTGTCCAAAGCTGCAGTCAGCACAGGTGAACTCATCGTGCAGGTACTGATAGGGCTGACAGGGGATACAGATCCAGCAGCAGACGTCGCCTGGCTGCATGCTTTTCACCTCGTTCTTCCTACAGGGATCACTACACTGGGAGGTGGGTACAACCTGGTTAGCCCAGGGGATCAGGCTGGTGTTCAAGGTCAGGCTCTGAGCCCAGTAGCCAACTTTTTGGTAGACATAACGTTCACCCTCTTTGTGGTAGTGAAAAATGTTGTAACGGCCAAGGCTGTCTCCGAAGGCATCAAAGCGGACAACATTCTCAGTGTCAGGGGGACGAAATGGAGCTGAAAGTAGAAAGGAAAAAAGATACAGCGTTACTGATTATTGGGTGAACGCAAAACTATTCTATGAGCGCTGTCACAAAGTGTACAGAGCATAGAAAACAACATAAACAACATATTGCACTTTTTACTATATACAAATGCATATAAAAGATTCATGCTTATATTCCATAGAGTATTACTTAAGCCTCGGTGTTCATTTTTATTTGATTTTTTCTGACAGGATATTGTGAAAGTGACTATGAAAAGACACAGGTGCAAACTGGCAGTTTTAAAGATGGCAGTCACAGTTTGAGTCTGTTTATTTTAATGGGAAGTTGCTAGATTGAACAATACAATGAGAGATGGGAACAGATTGCACATATTATAACATAACTTTCAATTTCGCGTGAAAAAAAGGCAACCGCTTTTAATTCTACTGAACTCTGGCCACATAGTTAGAATAGAAGAATACCAAGGCTTCACTTAATTCACAAATTAGCTTCTAATGAGTTTTAGATAATTATTATTCTCCTAAAATAACAATGAAGTGAAATATGCAGCATCTATCATTATTTCAAGGTGACTTATTTTATGCAGAAAACAAATGCTACCAATTATACATTACATCTAAATTATCTTAATTCAGCTACTTCATCTCATGTATGTTTGTGTAAAATGAAATGATAAATGATTACAACTACCAGCAATCCCCCTATTGTTTGGCTTTGGCAGTATGCTATACATTCTGTGCTAAACGATGTAAAATGAGTGAGGACTTATTATTTCCCTTATTATCCCTACGACAGATGACGTTATTTACATCAGATCTATTATTTCTAATTATAAACTGCATGTATACCTCATAGGTCTACCTGTTTATGTGTGTTTTCTCCATAGGGTGTTCTGATTCCTCTTGGGACTCACTAATTCAAGGCCTTTAATCCAATTGTAAGTCTCTGGACAGTAGGTCCTTAGGGTTTTTCTTGTTGTGGTTGGGTTTTTTTTTGTTTCTTTTTTTTAATTGTGAAGAGCAGAACAGCACAGCTGTGTAAGAGCATAGTTGTCCACATTTATCTCCCATCAATGAAAATGTCAGTATTGCCATGAATACAAGGGTAAAACAAAGAAGCTAGTTTATATAACTGTATGAATTGGACTGAAATTTGTGACTAGTATTGCGTGGATGGCGTGTGAAGTTACTTGCTCAGTGCTTCAGCTTTTAGTGGAAAAAATGGTTGAATTATCAGTATCTGCAGCGTTAAAACTCAAGGACACCTACTCTGTTAAAAACAGTAAAACCTCCCTCTTAGCAAGGGAGTGTGTAAATTATTCTATTCCCTGTTAAATGACTCATTACTAAACTTATCATCAACTACAGTGTGTAAGCATTTTGAGTGACCCCTTGACTAATTCAGCATTTTATGTGATTTAACAGAAGGAAATAAACATGATATAATCCAACATGGCAGCACGGAGTGCATGCAAATAACTTGGAGAAAAAAAGAATTATAAATTTTGTTTTAAGGAGTTTTGTGTGGAGCCCTCAACAGGGAGCTCAATGAGAAAATAAATTATGAATGGGTTTCTTTTAAGCACGACTGTAATAGTAATTGCTCCTCAAGACTGTGCTCACCTTCAAACTTGACCTTGAGAATGTAGTCCCTGTAAAACTTTCGGCCATTGCCAGGTTTCAGTGCCTCACACACCTTGGTGGAGTTGGGACACAAGGCTTGCCTCATGTTATGTAAGGCAGCAGCCATTGCATAGACAGCATTCACCACGAACATGATCTTGGATTCTGGCTGAAAAGGAGCCTCGAGGAGTGAATGTTTCCCACAGCCCAGATCATGGAGGCTGCACTGGAACTGGTTCTCCCAAAATTCTCTGAACCATGGATTCCTTGTGTTGTTGTATGGGTGCAGGGAAGTAAAGTATTCGTTAAACTGAGGAATTGGATAGGAGGCCAGTTCAATGGTGAACGCGCCGTCTGCCACTGCTTCACTTCCCCTTACGACACTCTCTTGTGCTCCCCAGCCATCACTGGCCACCCAGGTGAAGGTGACATTCATGCGATTAGCCGCCACCAGCAGTTCGCGGGCGTCTTCACTGCGTGTGAACAAGATGACGACTTTGGCGTTGGACTTCTGCTGCAGCGAGCGGATCACGTTCTCATAACTCCAGCGGCTCATGGAGCGGCTCACCTTGGCTGATGTTGCAATGCAAATCTGGCGGGCTCGAGCCTCCTGCTGGAAGGCATCGATGCCAGTCTCACCATAGTCTCCCTCAGATGCCACAGTTGATACGTATGTCCAGTTGAAGTAACGCAGGATTTCAGCCATAGCTTTGGCCTGGTAGAAGTCAGGAGGCACGGTTCTTGCAAAGTAGTCATAGCGGGTCTTGTCACTGAGCTTGGCACTAGTAGAAGCATAACTGATCTGAGGGATCTGGAAAAGTCTCAGCAGATTGGCCACCTGGAATAAGAAAAAGAAGACATTAGGGGAGCTCCTTTTCTCACACATATCAATAATCTGTGAGGATTACATACAAATATAATTAAATATCAGAAGTCCAAAAATTAACACAAACATGATAGACAAAACATGCACCAGCCAACTCTAGGACATGTTATATTCACCAACAATTAAATTAATTAATTAAAGTAGCTACTCTACATCTTGTTAACCAGCAAATGTAATTAATCTAACACCATTCAGTTTTTAATTTATCCCCTGCTGCCCCATTCACAAATTAACTCATATGCTGATTGAGTCATAACAGCACCCAATAATTGTAGGGCTTTCCTGAAGTCAAAATTTCTCAATTGCAATGTGTTTAATTAAGATTTATATTGTTTTTTTTAAGAAATGAGAACAAAAGTGGTGAACAGAAGACTGATCGGCAACAGGCGCGACACCCACATGGTAAAATATACTGTACACAAAAAATAAGCACAGATCTGTGTGCTGGAGGAAGCGTGGTATAGATAGGAGGAGACAGAAAAGCAGAGTAAGGCTGAGGGCAGGGTTTGGGGAGTGAAAAGGAGTCAAAGTATCACAGAATCTTGAAACTTAGCATTTTCTGTGTAATAGGTTTTGTCAGTGTCGTGACATTGCATGCAATGTGCAGAAGCAGCAGCTGACTGGCTTTTGCTTCAGGCACTTCTGTGGGAGCCTGAGGGGAGCTGGTCTGATCAGTCAAAAGAATGCCAACCTAAATCTGGTTGACTTTAATGCCAACTCTCACACCAGCACACTCATAGCACCACATCTTGAATGTCAATGATTCATTCCTGAGAGGGCCACGGAGGAAATTCACATTAAAATACATCTCCTGTGAGTTTCAGTTATTATTCCCATATTGCCATACTGTGAGAACCTGCTTCACAGTACAAATAATGCAGAACAGTGTAATTATGGAGGAATGGTATTATATTTATTCCTTCCTGGTGTTATGTAAAGCAAATGAAAAATGTAAGCACTACCTGGGAACTGTTGGATTTTTGACATGTCTGTCAAAGCAGTTGATCCTCTTTAACAAACTATCCACAGATAAACATGGTGGCCTCAGGACAAGTTGTTTCTATCATTTATTCAACAAAAGCATTGACTGTTGGAAATCTTCTACTGCAGGGCTTTTCAAAGGATAATCTCCCCAATCAAACCACATGCGACCACCCAACTTCTCAAACCTCAGACGCTTTATCTGCAGCTTTATAATCTGGTTGAATACTTCTAACAGTTTTTCACGATAAGACATTACTGATCTCAACCAAACCATAACTCCTCTCTTATGCTAGAGTTACAGTAGATGATTTAAAAAATATATATGTGGTAAGTCCATGTGGTCTGCAAATGTCTTCACTATTACATTTACGGTTTTGCATTCAAGCTTATTTTACTCTCTGATATGATCAATTCAGTTGTAAAAAGGTAAAAAAGGGTGCTTCTTCACTAATGGTATTTCTCAATTTTTTTTTCTCATGATTTCATCTCGATAATTAAAAGAAAAAACGTCTTGTATGGCAAAAGGATCTTCCAGACTCCTACAATTTTCCCTGGTTTTGCCACCCCTTCTTAAGCTCCCTCACACATTTATAAAAACCCACACCACCATTTAATTGTCACAATTGAACTGAAGAAGCTCAGGCCTCATATCAGACGCTAACAATAGCCTCTCTTACAAGAAGGAGTGGTTGACGTTCACCATTTCATTGAACCTGATGGAACAAATAGAGTTTTATGTTACGGCTTCAGCTTATTTTTGGGTTGAGGAAAATGTTCCAATGTCCCAGAATCACACATTAGAAATATCTTCTTTTTTTTTCTTTTTTCTTTTTTTTTTTTTTTTTAAATCCCAGCATATTAAGCAGTTTTTGACAATCCAGAGCCTTCCTCCTCTGCAGCCCAATGGGAAATGTGCAGATGTTTTGAGGGCAGAATTATTAAATGAGTTGATTTAGATGAGGAACAGTGGCCATATTTCCTGCACAAGCTCAATGTGCTCTCAGAGCACACAAGAACTGTTCAAGAAGTTAAGTATATTTACCCCAAAAAACTTGATGGTTCACTAAAATACTGTGGTAAATCTTTTGTGATGTGCCAGAGGACTTAATCATGAGATCTTTGCTGTTCTGCAAGATCATAGAAAGATGAATATTAAATGAGTCAGTGGCCATGGTTTCCAGACCAGCAGATTTATTGGAATAATGAGAGAAGAATTTACACAAAAATGAGATGCAGCAGCACAACGAGGACCGTCTGGTCTTTATTTTAGCAGCAGCCAAACAATGACATAATGATGCAATGGTAGGCCCTTTTACCTTTTTTTTTTTTTTTTTTTTTTTTACATTGGGGATATTTCTGTCTCATCTGCAGTGGAGCAGAAAGAGAATGAAAATACAGCTCGCTAAAACACATGAGTGAGTATTTCTTATTAGTTCAAAGGTTGATTTCTCCTGAGAGTTTTAGGTCAGCTGGAGAAACTCTATGCGGACAGGCTAATAATCACATTCCTGCATAAAATCATCCTTAAATCGCCTTGACAACCCCTATCAACCGGCAGTAAAACAGCTGGTAGCTGTATGCTTGCTCTCACAGGAAGAAGTCAGAGAATGATTTAAAGTGGCAAGTGTCACATAAACACTGATAAACCATTTTCACATCACTCAGTTCTTAATCAAAAACTGCACAACCCATCTTACGTATGATAAATGATTCTCCTAATTCACTCGTAACTGCACATGAACACTTTTCGTCACAATGAATAATTTGATAATATGGAGGACTTTGTGTGGCAGGGTGTTCTGGTGGGCAGCACTGTCATATCAAGAAACTCTCTTTGGTTTGCTCCTGCTGCCTAAGGGACTAGTGAAATTTGCATGTTCTCCCTATGCATGCGTTCTCCATGTTTTCCAGCTAATTCCCACAGTTGAAACACATGCTGAGGAAGTTAAGCAATAGGTTTTAAACTTCTTGAAAGTGTTTGTGTTAATGTAGGCAAATGTGAATTCATTCATTTATTACTTCAGGTGTGTACGCTGCATTTCACCCACAGACTCAATCCCTTTTCACCCTTCCTTGACACAAAGCAGGTGTAGCAACTTGAAGCACTGAAACTGCCCACTTGGATTCTTATATGAAAAAAAAAAAAATCAACAAAAAACTGTTTCAAGTCCACAAGAGAATTTCGGAAAGTTGTGGATGCATATTTGAAGAGCCAAAACAATAATTGTTCACATTATTAGGACAAATTCAGAATCCCACATTTCTGTTAATATTTCCCAGGAGAATATATCTCTGAAAAGGAAGTCTGGTCACTCATGGAATCCCTGGATTTAAAACTTCAATGTAGGTTTCAAATCAATATGTGAACTCTATGAGTAATGCCTCTGACGTACAAGTCAAAACTTGAACAAATGTATTTTGCACATTTTCTACATACAATTACTTATGACAAAAATTGATTAATCTAGTGTCCACAAAGAAACTAGCAATTTGACTTGTAAAAATGATAAAAACGTGAAAACATGTGAACATGGTGCACATGATTAGAATTAGCTTGAGGGTGTTTGGGTTGTTAAATACTGGTGATTACTGAGACCAGTTAACAAATGTTCTGAAGACAGATTTGTTCAGTTGAAGCAGTGTGGACAGCACCTTGGTTTGTTTTGATATAAAGGCAGTCAGAAAAGGCAGAAAGGCCTCCTGCAGGGAGGATGCAGAAGATGCTCGTGGGATTTGTATTGAGGCCAGTAAGACTCACTGTGAGTCTTAAGCTGAGGGTCTTAACCATCTCTGAGCAGTGAGTTGTTCTAGACAAAGAAGGCAGAGAACAGGTGTTGGTGCATTAACAAGTCGGCATGTACGTTAAGGTGTACCTTTGCACTTTTAAAACAGGCAGACAAGATTAGAAAAGATCTCTGCAGCTGTGAAGTACTTGTGCTGCATGACAGATTTTTTTGGAGAACAATAAGACGAAACCAGGTGATACGAATTGTAGTAATAGCAAGAACACAGAAGAAATCCATACATCCAAGTAAGTCAACCCATTTTTAGATAGATGTAATTTTCATATCACAATTGGACTCGATTTGATATGATGTATAGCCGATTTACTTAAAGATAGTGTATATAAAATTGATACTCATATCTCTTTCAATGGAAATTATTTCTTTATATTTTTCACTCTGAGTTTATATGTATGCCCTTGGTCCTGCACTTATTCTGATCAATGGGTGTATTTTTATGTTGTTAATACAGTATATCTGTTTATTTATATGTGACTTTATATGCCTAATTGCAGAAAGTCTGTACCTGTACCTTCAAATTATACAGTCATATTTATAATACGTTTGTGAAACAAGACACTGAACCCCAAATTGCTTCCAATGGATGGACTGTGCTTCTTGCATGTTGGCTGCCTCCATTGGTGTGTGAATGTTTGTCTGAATTGTTGAATGTGACTAATGATATAAAGTGCTTTGGGACTGATCAAGTCGTCGAAAAACTCTTTATAAGTGAAATCCATTCACAATTTTATCATGTAACGCAATCAACCCCAATAGTAATATTGGTCTAGTTTTTAGTTAAAGACGTTTCTTGAAAAATTTGTTGTGACATCAGTTTTATCTGAACCTTATATTAAACAGTGATATTGGTCAGGTAAGTTGTCATTTTTGTTTTCTCTCACAATTTTAATCAAGAATAGTTTGATGCTTCCAGAAGTGAATTCAACAAACATGAAGGGGGCAAACAGGAAAAAAAGTGTTTGTCAACATTTTGAAAGGGTGGAAGAAATCTTGTTATGCATTGGTTTAAACACAATAAAACATTATTTTATTGTATTTTCAAATGGATAGTCTTTATCTTATGAAATATCTTAATAATAAAATAAATATCCGGCAGTTACAGTCAGTTGGCTAGCATTGTTGCATTTATGAATAATTTTTTTCTTCCATTTTGTCTTAAAATTTGTTGGTGCTTCTAGTGAGAGTAATTTCCCTGTCCTATATTAAATAGAGTTCTAATATACTTAAATGTGGCTCATGAAAGGTTGTAATGCACCGTGGTATATGTGACATGGACACAACAGGCTAATTTGAAAGAATTGCACAGATGTTTACATGGCTTATATGAAGAACACAAAACCCTCACAACTGCCAAAGAAGTATGATTCAGATTTCATTCAACATGGTAGCCGTGAGTGAAGATGCTACTTCTGGAAAGGCAGCAGCTTTATAGCACATACAAACATTGAGTCTGAAGGATTGTGCTTTAAAACAAAATATTTATGAACTTTTCAGATTTTATTTTACGAGGCAGGATGTCAAATAAGATAAATGTATGTACCGCAACAGTTTGGCAACTGCCAGTGGACACAGCTGAGAGGGTAAAGAAAATGCAAAGCAAACAAAAGACTAAAACTATCTACTTTATAAAATACAAGGAAAGCGCTAACAAGTATCATGTATGTGTTTTCAAGTATGACCTAGTTTTAGTGTTTTATGTAACAGATTCAAGTCATCACAAACAGCACACTGCAATGACAGCAACCAGAAGATATCTTGAATTTGGGGAGGCTTTTCTTAGACACATAAAGATAAGTTTCTACAAAGCATTACAACAAATATGCAGAAACATCCATCGAGAGAGGATATTCACAGCAGTTTGAATAGTAGAAAGATAAATGTGTCAAACTTTTAAAGGATGCTGTTGAAAGCCAAAACTACAGAATCGAACATTGGATGACTCGTCCTTTTAAATATTGTATGTTTGGTAGCAAGTAAAACAGACTTGATTTAACACAATGGGATAACGACCCGAGGAAAACATCATATGTGTAGGTTCAACGGTATTTGTTGAGTCCTCATTAAACCACTTCAAAATGTTTCAATCACTTGTGATATAAACAAGATGGAGGGTTAACGTGATCCCTGTCATTTTAATCTTCAAGTGGCTTCAATTACCATTGGCTGCAACAGCACAAGGATTGCTTGTCCGGTGGGTTCAAAGGGTACGAGATAGGATAGAAGACGACAAGAGCAGCTTCAGGAATGAATCACGTGACATCAAAAGATGTGAGCTAAAAGGATGGGTGATGTGCAATGTATTGAGTCAGTGTCTGCAGAAAATATATTTGTATCCTGCAGTTGCTGCTGTTTAGAGATTCTCACTTGCATGATGTGTCCTCCTGCTTACATCTGCCGGTTTTAAGGGAGCTGTATAAAAGTGTTTTAGAAATAGGCCCCTGTAACATATTTTTGTGTGCACACTCAATAACACAAGAGATCCTTTCCATGCAAACAGAGCCTAAAATATTAAAAACCCTCATTTGAATACTCCTGTTTGCATGTAATGTCACTCGTGTATTACTTTTATTTTTTTCAGGTTTCTTCAACTTTATTTTTTTTTTTTTTTGTACATATAACAATATTATGTGATTGAGAGCCTTCCGGTGTCAGAACAGTCACTCATGTATTAGTTTTTGCTGATCATCCTCTAAAGTCAAACTGAAAGCACAGTCTATAATGAGCATGCAATGAATGTAGCATACCTTTTACAAAATTCTAATCATATCAGGCCTTTCATATTTTGTCACTGGAATTTGCTTGTGTTGCTAATTCAAATCAAGTGCAAAAGAAATACTGAACAAGTAAGATTGTCTTTTGAAGATTAAGCACTTTTACACACTGTAATAATTTCTTCTCGAGCAAAGTGATGGCACATTAACAAAAGGAAATAAAAAGCAAAGTAGGAGACACAGTAGCTTGAAAATAAGAGACTGACAGAATGTGCTGGTCCAGGAAATATCGGGCCTACTTTGTAGAGATGTCATGATTATTTCTACATGAAAAGCCCATCTGCTCTTCCCAGTAGACTGTCTCGGTGTGCATCTACAGCAATAACACTGTATTCCCCAAGCAGCGGTCCTTAGCTCCACTCAGTATCACACGTATGCAGCCCACTGCAGCACTGAAACACAAACATATACATGCAGAATGGGCTTGCATGCACATAAAGCACATGCATTGAGCTATCACATAAGTAAGCATCAGTTCATTTTTAGTTTATTTCCTATAGTTCAGTTGCTTGGCAACAACTCTGAAAAAGCTGAAATATGAACCATTTTGATATTTAAAGTGAGGCTGCTTTTGATCAGGTTCTACTCCCTAATCCAGCAGGATAATATCAATTTCCTTCATGCTGCAGTAGTCCTCCAAAGCCCCCCGTAAGCCTTGTCACCATTCAGACACCAGCATAAGTTAAGCTATGGCTGCACTTTCATTCATTTACAATGTCAGTAACTCAGCTTTGACATGTACTCACTTCCATTCATTTAATGTCTCTCCTTTGTGACTCATTGCATTTCCGTCTCCTTGGTTCTCCTTTTTTATGCAAACATCTCTCACAAGCCTAATACTTTTCTAGGAAACTGTTAGAAATCCACATGAGCAAAAGATGTAATTCAAGATCAGTTGACATATTGCCAATATGTCATTCATATCAGATATCAGGAACTTGAATATATGCAGTGGACATGATATGTATTTCAACTGCACAAAAAGTGAATTCTGCCAAGCCACTGAATAATCCAATCACATGTGAATTATTTACAATTTCAGAGCACGTTCTTTACTTTTACTCATGAATAATGCATTTTCACTGCATGGCTTTACTGATACGTTTCAACATTATTGTTCTCTCTCTGGCATGAATTCTGTCATTTGTGTATCCATTTATAAACCATTCTTATGACTCATGTATGCTCCAGAGATTGGCACCGTCTACCTGCAGATGAAGATAATACTATAAATAAACTTGTTTGTGAGTAATGAATTTTTTAAGATTAGATTCTCAAGCCTGCTGAAAGTTTATAAATCTCTTAATTTTCGCAAAAAACAGTTTAGGCTTCAGCTGTCAACCAGGGTACACATATTGGAATCTATGCTTTTAAATTCCAGCATACAGACTAGTGGGTGTCTCAATAAATGTTTGAAATGACCATACTTCAGATAGAATCTAAAAGTAGTTCAATTAATTCAGAAGGAAGACAAAGAGAAAACTTTCATCGAAATGCCCTGGACTGGGTTACACTTTTTATGTTCACAATGTGTGGGTTTCTCTAAAAGAGCACACTCAAGTATTTTTGATTGTTTGCATATTGTTTCCAGAAATCTCTTCAATCTCTGTTTCCTGTGTAAAAATCATTGTTTTACAAGTATTTCACATTCCAGAGGTGTTGTTCTTTTAATGTGCAAATATATTTTATAGTATGATGTTTATGTATGTTTTAGTGTGTATGCAGAGGGTCTGGACCCCTTCTTTCTTGGAAAAACAGATTTGACTTAAAAGGTTAGTCATCACTACTTCAGCAGTCTCATTGTGCATTACAAGAGTGGTGGGATTCTCATTCCCAAGCCCTTTTGCTCACACATAAATATGTTTGGCAAATTGCAACTTGGGGGACATAGTGTCTTGCTTCAAGAAAATATGGGAATCAAACCATTTTTATGTATCTGGAACATTGCCCAGTCTACCCACTGATCCAGAGTCTTGCAAATTGAGGAAAACACAATTTAAATTGATTCACCAATAAGAAATAAAACACATGTGTATCACTATCAAAAGTATGACTCTGTCAAGCTATGAAACTTTATTGCTCATGTGTAAGTGAAGCACTTGAATTTTCTTCAACAGTCATAGGAATGATCTCTCCTTGTGGGCGAAGATGTGTCTTGTCAGTTCTCAGCTCCTCACACATGAATACAGACGCTGAATGTAGTGAGTCTGTCATCACAAGGTCATTACTTCCACTGATGACCTGCTGTTTAGAACAACCTTAGGCAAAATGTCTGAGACTAAACACTTGCATCATATAAATATTTTTCCATGCACATTCAGTCAAACTGCCCAGATGGCCTCACAGACGTCCTTTTAACTGTTGAAGATTCTTTGACACCATATGATGCCATGTGACTCACTCCATCTTTTCCGCTTGGTGATCATAACTGCCCGTCACTGTCTCAGTGTTTCTGTGAAACATGATCTCTCGTTCGATCCCTCTACATCCTCTTGTGTGCACGAGCACCTCGGCCAAACCACCAGACAGCCCGGCTGCAACCACAGATGGGGAAGACAGGACCTTGCCTGCAAGAGCGTCATATAACTTCGCCTCCACACTTAACTCAATCTGTGCCCAAGTAATGCCAGCATGGCTAGGCCTGCAGCCAGATCCACCCCCATATCTGCGATTGTCACACCACAACACCAGCAGCACAGCAACACGCTTCTTCATTGTGACAGATTTAGACGGCACTCAGCGTTCTCACCACCTGTCAGTTCGCCATGTTCCTCCATGTCGCCATGGCGATAAGGGTCTGTTAAACTAATATTGTTACTTGTCTAGTAACTGCCTTGCCTTTGGGGGGATGTATACACACCTCTGTGTTAACCACCTGCTGTTCACTCAGAGGAGCAGGCATTGTAACCTTTCACAGAGCTGGACCGGTTCACTCAAAGGTCTGACAGGCAATAGATTATGCAAGACCAACATGGTGCGGACAGAAACCTTATGTCAGGATGATACCCATGAGCAGTGCACAAATGCTACATATTGATATGCCCCAAATACATATCTTCGTGCATTTCCACCATCCCAGGATCTAACAAGACAGTCCTACACAGATCAATCTTGTCTAGATTCCAAACGGAAATTGCAACCAAGATATTAATATTATGATGATTATTACTATATTTAGTACCAATGGCAGCTTTAGTCATGTTTATACAGTAGTTTTATTTGAGTGTCATTTGATGGCTATTTTGTAATTGGTGCTATATAATTAACATTTAATTGCAGTGAAGTCAAATGTTGAGGATATAATTGGTAAGAGCAATAGTGTTGTTGTCTCTTAATCAATCTCAACAAAATTCATAGATGTCATAATCCTGCTAAACAAAACAATATTCAACCCGACCAACAAAAATACACATTGTCTTCCACCCACCCTATTCCCAATGTGACCATGATTTTTAAGTTTTGTGGATATATAACACATTATATGTTAGTTCACCAATTTAAAAAAAGGGGGGAGGGGGACATCATTAGGAAGATTAAATATTTATATGTAGTCACGGTTGATTTTAAAATTGGTAAGGTAATTAAGGTTTAAGCAGATTTACTGCCATAATTAGATGCTCACCAGCCAGCCGAGAGAAAGAGCAAACGCTTGCACTCCTCATGACTGAGCTTCATTACAATACAGGGAGTTATTCATGGTGAGAAGGAGAACTGCGTCCTGTGGTGTGCTCCTAGTGATGAGGAAGATTCAGAGAAAAGCTAGGGCAGACCTCAGACCTCATGCTTGTAATAGTACATCCATAAATTACCACAAGACAAGGGCACTCTCTGAGGAGCCCCAGATGCAGGCTTTTGCTAAAATTACTGCTCGTTTATCAAATCCTTTATTTCCAAACTGTCCTTTTCACCAGGAATCCCTTTATAGGTGCTCCAAATCCTTGTCTTGCATCATGTCCCTGGAGCTCTTCTGTATGATGTAGTATCAGAGTGGACTGTACATTGGTCGTTGTGTTTGCTCAACACTCACAGATGTTTGCGCAAGCCTGAGAAATATTTAATGTCCAACATGTCACCTGACTATAAATCATGTTTGAGGTTGCTGCTTTTGACACTGAAAAAACCCTTCTCTGTCATTAGTTTGTGCTCAGAATATCTATGTTAACATGTATGTACTTGGTCAATATCAACAAATCATGTTGAAACAGTTGTAGTTCAAAAAGTAGTTATGCTATGGTCAGTCCTGATTCATGTTACATGGAGTGGAAATCGTTGACATGTGTGGTGAAAGGTCCTGCAAACACAAAGTCACAATGATCTTTAACTTTGACTTTTAGCTTCCAAATTTGACTCCATGAAGGAACTCTGGAGATAATTCCTCATTGTTTTTTTAGGTATTGTATTCAATAAATGGTAATAATTTGAGGTCACCATAGCAATAACTTATATGTGGGTGCCAAATTTAATGAAATTGGAATACAGCACTTCAGATATTTTGCATTACCATTAAATTATTGGGTCACTGTGATCTTGGCTCCCAGACTATGAAGACTTTATCTTTACATTAGTTTGTTTCGATTCGAAGAAAGCTTCTCAGTGTGTTATGCAATTATTACATTATTAGGAAACAATTGGCAGACGACATGAAAATATCAAGCTTGTCAGCAATTGCTAGTGGTATGGACACATGAGAAACATGAAAAAAAGCATGTCACTCTAAGTCCACTGGCGTGCAATTTAAAGCTGCTGAAGGAAGGGTATCAATAAATAGCTCACAATATTAATAACTCTTTACTGATCTCAATTAGTTGTTATTTCTGGTTGTGCAGAAAGATGCTGGTCTCTCCAAACAAGCAGATATTTGGAACATCAAGCTGCATCTTTCAAGTGAGGTGAACCATGCTCTTCAGCCGAGACAGCGGACCCCAGCCTCTGGCTAACTGAGCAGGGATGACGACTTTGACTTAATGCTTTGAGGCATGCATATTTGTTGGTATTTACAGACCTCACTTCCATGGGATGCATTCTTTTCACAATGGATTTCATATTACAGCTGAAGATTTGGAGAAGCAATTAGCTGAGCTTTCATCACATCGGCGCAAACGAGCTGAAGGAGCACTGCTGCTGAGAGTAATCATGCCGTCACTAGTCATCTTGTCAGCCCTTCCTGAGCACAACATCTGTAGCATGTCTGCCTCTGACAGGACCACTGCTGAAGTGTGAATTACCGGGAAATAGAAAGAGATCTTCTAAATTAGATCAGCCGAGCATATGGGCGTACAGGTAAACAGATCCTCCGTGCGGAACTGATACTCATTAAGTCCCTGTGTTAACATCTAGCAAGGGGTAATTGCACATGGTACTTAAGTCTAAATGGACAGTTATATGACAATCCATCACACTCACTGTTGTGCTTGTACTCCATCCTCTTTCCATTCCCTCAACCCCAAAGAAGCTGCTGATAGTCAAATACACCTTTTGTAATTGCACTGTATGACAAAATTAATGTTGCATTACAGAAGCTAATTTCATGGCATCAAGCAAGGGTGACGTCTGACAGCAAATTTACCATTAATTAGTGTAATAACTATACAATATGGAGGACCGACCCTTTCTGAGCTTCCATTTACTCCCAGAGGTGGAAATTAACCAAGTGGAGAATAGAAAATAAAAATGATGGGCCTCCTGTGTATGTATGTACAGATATATAAATTGCTGAAATAAAAAAGGAAAAAAGACTTCACTGCAGAGGAAAGGTGTCTGCTGTCTGTGATGATTGTGATGGGGTTGACTATTATTGACATGGGTGATGAAAAACATCATGACAAAATACTGAGCTTCTGTGTAGAATTTAAGTGAAATATTCTACATTAAACAAATCCTTGGAAAGCTTTTCTTCTACTTTGGGTAAATTCTTAACCAATACATTATTAAACAAATTGATACTGAACGTATGTGTCTTTTTGGAATAAATAACAAATAAATTCAATGTGATTGTGAGTCTATGTTTATTTTTGTGTGTATTTTCTATTCCTACCTGAATGGAGACATCACTGTAGGATCCTCCGATAACACCAGAAATGGCCAGAGGGACATCATCGTGGATGGCGTAGGAGCCGTCGGGGCACGTGTATTCACTGTCATCCACTTTTGTGAGGGAGGCTCTGACAAACTCTAGAGACTGCTCCAGTGCGTAGGTGTCCTTAGAGCATGTGTCCAGTATATGAGCTCCGAGTCTGATCCCAGGAAGGATGCGCTCGTCCCTGTTGATTTCGTCCAATGCCAGCAGCATAGCCTCCAGTCTCTGGATCCCTCTTTGAGCATTGATCTTGCCACAGTCTTCTGCCCCTTCACCCTTCTGGTGCACAGGGAACAGGCCACCGATCATCAAATCTCCATCTATTGTGATCTCCCTCTTGGAGTCAGTGTTGTAACCCACCACGGGTAAACCCTGGGGTGCCTCCACAAAGAGAGACACACATAAGCACAGAAGGCTGAGGTGGGACAGCCAGAGGGGTCGGGGCACAGGGCGCACCCCCAACACAGGGGCTCTCCCCAATGACATATCCCTGGGCAAAACACAGTCACAGTCCCGCCTGTGTGTTCTGGTCAGTGTCCGGTCAGCTTTTGATGTCGGCGGCACTGAAGGAAAGAGCAGCAAGGCGCAGCAGCACCTCCAGATCTCAAAGCACCAGTGTTTTTATTCTGACCGAGGCCATTTACAGCATCATTGCGATGCTCTTCGTCCTTCTCTTCTTCAGAGCGTTTGTAGATTACAGCCTGCAGATCAAACAGAGAGAATTTCAGTCACAGCTTTTGAGCCGAAGTACAATGATCCCTTTGTCTCACAGGCACCGTGTCTGGCAGGGACACACTCGCCTCATGAAAATATTTGACACCAGCTTTACAAATTTGAAAAATATTCACATGCTGTGATGCCTATTGATTGTTTGTGTGGTAAAAAGAACAAAAAGAACAAGTATTTGTTAATTATCACAGGTACCACTACACAGGTGGAGTAGATTATCAATAGATGTGTGTACTTGGGCAAGTCATCCCTGTGTTTTTTTTTAATTTACAGTCATTCAAAAACACAAACCATTTAAAGTATTCCTCTTAAGGAAAAAATAATATTGCAGCACATTACATAATAATGAAATATTTATCGACCTAAATGTCTGCAGAGATTTGGGGCCCAAGTTCACAATTAGAGCAGAGTTCATTGAGGACAGTATTCTCTCAATGGTTTTCTCACGTTTTGCTGCTGCACGTGGTCAATTGCTAATTGAGAGGATGCTCATTTAGAGAGAGTGTGTTTTAATTTGGGACTCTTTTATTCCCCCCTCCTCTTTGTTTTATTGTTTGTGTGACCTTTAGCTGCTTTTACTCTCCAATGGCAAATGGATGTACATGTTTTTTACAATCACATGTGCACATGCTCCTGTACACAAAAGAGGTATAAAACACCCCCAAGGCACATTTTGTCAAATTACATAGCTCACAATCTCACCAGAAAAGCAGTTTATGCAGAGGGAAGGTCCGCATGCAAAAAAAAAAAAAAAAGGTAAAGTACTGATATGTTTTATAAGCCTACAAAATTACTATATTTAAGGCAGTTTGAGATTGTGTGATTTTGTGTCTGGAGCAACGTAAACAAAATCAACAAAAGAGCCGTCTGTACTGTGATATAATGTGTATTTTGAACGCAGCAGGTGAGATTAAAACTAAATGTGACAATTTATTTTCCCAGTTAAAAAGCAAAGCTGAAATGGTTCACTGAGATATTAAAAGTGCATCCAGGGCTTTGAGTGAGAAACATCTCAACTTCGATTTGGGTGTTAAAATCTGTCCTTGAATTGCTAGTTGAGATTTGGCAATGATTAAAAACAGAAAAAGCATCCAGTAAGTCTTGTAAATATGTCAGCTCTTTCTATGATTGTGAAGCAGAATTCATCAAGAGTTTGACTGTTCACTCAATTATAGGGAACATGAGCAGGGATTAGATGGATGGATGGAGCTCCTAAAACAGCAAAGAGGAAGCATATATAAATTACAAAAGTCAACCCAAGACATTGCAAAAGTAGCGTCATTAGATGCATGATAAGTCTGCGTGATGCATGCATGATGATGCATGATAAGTCTGCAGAAAACCATTAGCCCACATTAGTTTGAAAAGAACGTGCACTTGCTTTTTCTTATGGAAATGTTTTTTAATAAATTTGGTTTAAAGACAAAACAAAAAATAAAACATCAAATGTGAAGATGTTATTATCTATTCAAATATGTGAATATATTGTACATTCTGATATATATGTAACTCTTTCTTCCTCCTTCTTTCCAAAAGACAAAGGAAGAATTTTATAGGTGTCTGTATGTATAGGCAATGATGCTGTTGCTTTTCTCCTCCAACCCAATTGAGCTCCAATTGTTGCTGTGTGTAGCACCTGAACTAAATGAGTTTGACAGCCTTGGTGTCAGTTCATACTCTTGTCTGCCACAACATTATGCTTTACTGGAAAATGTTGCTCCCACATCGGCTCTGACCTGTTGAGGCCTGGACTCTACGTGACATCTGGAGGTGTGCTGTGTTTATCTGGCACAAAGATGGTATCAGCAGACTGTCTTGCTTGGTTGGGGTTCTATAAATTCTGTTCATTTCTTCGAACATCCCATTGATACATGATTGGACTGACATCTAGGAAATTTAAAGACTAAGTCAACACATTAAACCCATTGCTGAGATCCTCAAGCCCATTCCTGAAGCCCCTTTGCTCTGTGGCAGGGCACATCTTGCTGAAAGCGGCCACTTCTATCACAGAATATCATTTAAATTACAGGTTGTATATGGACTTCAACAATGCTTAGGTAGTAAAATTCAAATGGATGGCAAGTGATGGACAATCCTCCCTTGGGCCACTTTTATAGAAAAATACTGGCCACTATAAACCAAGAAGACCCAACAAGACCTGGAGCTTTGGAGACGCTCTGAACTTTTGTCAAACTCACTCAAAGCTATATGCTTGCCATTTTTCTGCTTCTAAGAGATCAAGTTTGGGAACAAAATATTCACTCGTTGCCTGAAAAGTCCCACTAACACCTCACCTGCCAGTGGTGATATTATTACGGCGGATCATTAAATATAACTCACAACATTTGTATTGATCCCTTCCTTTCACCATCAACAAAACCATATTTCTAAAACAATCAAATTCTTTGTTGGATTATCTCCTCTGAGACCAACTAAAGCCCAACATGATTTCACCATTTTCGTTTGTAGGTGGTAAACAAAACAGCTGATTCTCAAACTTGTGATATTACAAACAATAGTGTCCTGATCCGCATTTCAATTTAATGTGACACTTCAATGAAAAGAGTCAAACCAGATCAATTCCATGTAAGGGCTGGCAACAGTGGAGCTACAGTCTTACTGCTCTGTCCTGGGGCCAAACCAATGCCATTTTATCTATAAAAAGAATGTGTGGTAAGAACGGTCTCACCTCATGTTTCCTGCAGACAGGCTTACACACATTCATCAACAGCCAGCTGTGGGTGATATGATGAGTTTGGAATTAAATACAAAAGAAATGTTGGCTACAATTCTTCAAAAATACATTCCTAATCTGTGGTATTATTATCACAGCCTACACAGCAATCGAAAATGTTATGCGACATTCTTAACCACCATTCTTATTTCATCTTTGATTTCAATTTAATCGTGTTTCCGCAGAACACATTGTCATTAAGGTACACGTTTATTTATTTATTTCCTCTATAAGGGCTATACATCAACTATTGATCGAAATACCCTGCGATATTTTACAGTTACACAAAGATGTGACATATGATAAAAGATGAATAGTACAGGTGCTAAAGGGACTCAGCTGTGCATATAAATTGTGTATAATAACAGCTGTTCTGACTCTGATGGAGAGCTCTGGCAATACAGCCAATGTGCAATGAGTTTGGAAACATCAACATGCAAACTGCTGCTTAAAGGTGTTTCGACACCTATTTATGGGCAAACTGTGGGAGTGGAAATGAGGCTCATGCATGCACACCTAGTAGCAGTATGATGGAAGTTTACAAAACAGAGCGTGCTTGTAGCTTCATAAATCTACAGCGACGGATATTTTTTTTTCCCCCTATCTTTGTGTGAAGCCTACACAGTTTTAGCTAGTAATCTTTATTCGTCTGGTCCCTGGTGTCAGTCCCCACAAATCCCAGAGGCTTAATTAAACAGAGCGTTGAGTGTGGGAGAGGTTTATTGGAGTAAATTATTGAGCCAGAATGATCTGTCTCATATCCATTGTCTCAACAAGTTAAGGAGGCTGACAAGCAGTAATTAACTATATTGATGAAAGATTATGTAAACAGAGCAACAGGACATTAACAGTTATATTTCTTCTGACTGACTCTCAACACGAGTCACACTGCAGACCACATTCTTTAGAGGTTCTCTCTCTCTCTCTCTCTCTCTCTCTCTGTCTCTCCCTCTCTCTGTCTGTCTCTCTTTCTCTCTCTCTCTCTCTCTCTCTCTCTCTCTCTCTCTCTCTCTCTCTCTCTCTCCCCCCTTCACTGTTGTTTCCATGGGAACTTGCCAGTAGATGGAGAGGGTAAAGAGAAAGTCGGAGACAGACTAGGGCAAGTGGGCCAGTCTGATCATGCATGGTGCTTGGTCTTGTGGGAGAGCTGGGAAGCCTGCACCGTGAACCCACCGAAGTGATCAGATTCCAGCCACAACCGTTTCATGTTCTGCCTTCTAAACTGCAACACACCCAACAACCACTTGGTTACACAAGCATCTCTTTCAAACCACTAATGCATATCACTATCCAGTGGACTTTATTATCCGGAACCATCAAGACTTACTGTGTAGGAGTTTGCTCAATTGCAAACACAGTAATATTTAACAAGCAATAGGATATGACATGACATTTCAGAAACAGTCAACAAAAATAAACTTTAAAGGTCCTTTTTCTCCTGCTGAAAATAATTTGTTGATGTCAAACTTTCCATTAGCTCCCTCAGCAGCTTGTCAACAAGTGAAACTCCACTGCAACAGCATGCACAGATGGGTGAAGTCACTACTTCCTGTGCATACAAAGGCAACCACAACAAGTGAAGCAAGACAACTGTGAACAACAAGAGGACTTTGATATTTGTGGAGTGCAGCCGAGCTGTGGTGTGGTGTGATTCTGCAGCATGTGAATGTTTGCAAGAAAAAAAATAGAAAAACGTCTACATTTCTGATATAACTAATACATCTGTGCTGTAAAATAACTAAATATGTTTATTTGAGTGTAATTCTGCACCACGAGGAAAAATGTTGGCGCTGGTAAAGCAGAGTCCCAAGAGAGGATGGTGACAAAAGGATTTCTGGCTGACACATTGTCAGTCTGCCTTGATTCTGCATTCCCACAGGAGGCCTCCGTCTCACCAGTCGACTCCTTTTCTTTTAACACACGACTCTCCAACATACAAACTATTATGATAATAGATGCCTCCTTTTAGGAAAAAAATACCTTCCATATCCTCTGTCGATATAAATGTATGTGCAGTGACGGTCGGTCATCATTTTTACTATCGGCTTTAGAAAGAAAAAAATCAGTTCACATGTACACCATTACTGTGACTGAAAATCATAGTTGAAAAACCAGATTCACAATGAAGAGCTATGCTTACTTGTTCATCATTGCAATGTGACATTTAAGAAGCACTAATGGATGCAGTGTAAAAATAAATACTTGGCTTAGGGTTTTTCTCAAACTAGTGAAAACTCTCATTAATAAAAGCCACTGTTTGTAGCTTGTACAACAGATTAGTGTAATGTGCTTCTTCCAAAATACTGTGTGTGTGTGTATATACATAAATGACAGATGCTAATACTCCTATTTACACTTCAGATATAATATCCCTCCCATTATTCTGTCTACATGCTAACTACAAAGAAAAACTCTGCTTCTCATTTTCTTGCTCTCCTCCTATCCAGCCATCTCTGCTTCCCTCTTCACCAGATGGCCTTTTTAATTCAAGAGCATAAAGCCTGCCAAGCTCTTACACACTTCAAACCAGACTGTGTGAAGGAATGGGAGGAGTGGATTGGGGCTGAAAAAAATTCAGGAAAAGATAACAGATATGAGAGGGCAGAGTTTAAAAAAAATAGTTGATGCATCACCTGCAACAGAAAATAAAGGGATATGGGTGGGGCTTTCTTTATTCCAGAAAGATGCTATCCAGTGTGATTTTTTTACAAATTTCCCTCGGAGTGGATCGAAGCATTAATATGGTAATATCGCCCAGAGTGACACAAAGTGTTGAGGAGTGGAGGTCATCTACTGTATATGCAGCCCTGAGCTTGGATGAGCAGGTTGGAGATCCCCCAGTGAAATGACTTGGAGTCTTGCTAAGGTGAAGCATAGGTAATGGCAGCTAAGCTTCCCTAAAATCACATTTCCAACTGACAAAGAGAATGGAATTGGATGGGGGAAGGACTGAGCATGGCCCGTTAATAGAAATTAAATCTCCGGAGACCGCACACATGCAGTATATACATATACACACATATCATGATGCACAAACAACAAATTAATATAAGCTAGGAGCACCTGTGACATATGAAAAACACATTCAATATTTATGTGTCTAAAAAAACCTTTTGGTGAAGCTTAAATTCAACATTAATTGGATTTACACATCTCAATGGAGAAACCAGATCCCAATGTTGCTGTACCTCCACTGTTGTCCAAATGCACTCTTTTATTATGATGATTATAGATACAGTATTCTACAATGAGTCAGTATTGAATTCTTGAGCCAGAAATATCATTCAGTGCATGGAAAAAAAGATTGTTATTTAATGGATGATTCACAACAAATTCATCATTTACTCTTTTATCGATTTATTTATTTATTTATTTATCTATTTATTTATTTATTTATTTAAACTCGCTCCACCCTTGGCCACCTTTTTCACGAACAGGAACATAAAAACGATAATGTCCCATGTATTTTTTTCAGAAATGCAGAAAAGCCTCACAGAGATTGACAACAACAATTAAATTCCTTAAACTAAAACCTGCCTCTCTGGTTTGTACATACCTGAACATCAACAGGGGTCAGCCGTTTGTTGTTCCTCTGAATCGTTCATTGATATTTATTCCAGGTTTTCCATACTATTTTGAAGAAGCCTGCAAACTGGAGTTTTGTGCTTGCTGCATGAGGTGTTTTGTGCTTGCTGCATGAGGTGTTGGTGTTGTTTGAGAGGTGTGTTTAGTCACAGTTTTGAGTCTCTACTCCCCAAAACAGCTTTACGAGTCTGTTCCAAGGTGCCTTTGCTGAAGTTTAAATTGCAACTCCAAAGCATATCTTGTCAGTCAACATACTAATTAATAGAGAAGAGGGGATTTTTATAAAGGATTTTATATAAAATGGTATATAAAATAATAAGTAATTGAAAAACATATTAGTTTCACCTTTCATTCATTTCTTCAATCATGTTTATTCTTAAGAATGAGATTTTAAACAATGTGAAATGGCATTACCCTGAGAGGACACCCACCCAATGTTCTGAAAACCAGTTATCTTAACAAGTTACATTAAAAAATCAATTAAAAATCAATCTCAAAAAGAACTCAATTCATATGAACACAATAGTACACCTAAAATGTGAGTAATGTGAACATTCTCCACGTGTCATTAGTTTTGATCAATATTTTTCAGACAACAATGACATTAGTCATATGGTCTGCGCCATCCTCAAGCAGTATTTAAAAGAAATCTAGCATGGATTAAATCTGAAAGCTGCTGAAACATAGTCGAGGATCAAAATCCAGTTGAACTAATGAAACAGGAAAGGCTGAATGGATCAATAATAACCACGGTAACACCAATAAACAATGAAAGATCTCGCACAAATACAATCCCTGACCTTTATTCTGATAAGGTCATTTTTTCAACCAGCAATTAAAAAGTCAGGAGAACTTTGCAGTTTGAATTATGAGAAGAGGAAATTTCAAGGCAGTTTTCAGTTGCTGCTACCCCAAAAACAAAGACATGAATCTATTCAGAGGGACATCCACCACTGACAACACACAACCATGCTTACTTTCAGTATGATGCACAGGACAGCAAACCTCATAATCAGTTCTTCATTCTTCCTATCCCTGCATATGCGCACATGTTTCTGTTTAACAAACAGCTCATCCCATCTTTCAGACTTAACTGCACAGCACCTCCCCCTCATCCATCTCCTCGCTCCACCTGTGAATGGGGAATCCCTCGCATGTATTCCGTGGTCCCATCGCCTCCCAAGAGCCGCATTCTCGCCTCCCTCATCAAACATTCATCCACTCCCTTTGTCTCCCGGAGATCATTATTGCAATGCCTATGATTGGCCTGAGCACAGTGATGGATGTAAGGTGCTTTTGTTTCAGGGGGTTTTATTGTAGCTTTGCATTATTCACCATCAGACGTTGAAAAGAAAGTGGTTTGAAATATCTTTTTATTGGATTCCCATTAGCGATGCTAATTTAAAAGTGACATTTTTTTTCTTTCGATATGTGACAATGCAAGAGATCTTCCATTATTTAGAGAAAAAAATGTTAAGCTGGACCAATCAGGATCACAAATACACATGTGTTTTAGTTTATCAAAATTCTACAATCATCTTTGCAAAATTAAAGATTCATTGCATTCACACAAGGACATTATATTTTCGGAGCAATAACTCAATGCAAATCACATAGAAATATTTCCATCTTCATTACAAAAGCCAACCAGGGTCCCTGCACTTTATTTTATTTTAACTCAGCTATCCAGGTGAAAACTGACTGTTGATTTGATGAAGAAATTCTTTGAAAGACATTTATTTTCAAAAGCTCAAAAGTGTAATACACTCTATTTCTATTAAATACTAAATATGTATTATTAACAAAACAGTGCCTTTTGCTGTATGATTGTAACACTGTGGTTTTTGATGATTCCATAAGAAAACAGAAATCTCCTCATCTGTTGCTATATTAGGATCACATGCACTGTGCTGCCTGCTAAAATCAGCAAGAAAAGCACAAAAGCAAGTACACTAATTTTACAGCATTACCATAATTTGTCTCCATCCATTAGAAAAAAATCATTTCAATATCTAGACATTAGTGTGATTAGTTTAAAAGTTTCACATTTTCTCCTGCATTTGCTGAGTGATTGGTTTCAGCAGGTATTACTCAATGTAGACTGCTCCAGTTCAACAACTTTTGGAAAATACCGTTCAATTTCAACCGAAACATTAGTGGTCAAAAAATATGGATAAAAGAAGGGTTCCAAGTTATAAACAAAAATTTGTGGATAAGAACCTCAAAAAACTAAATTTTCTGTGTCCCCCTCCAGTTTTTTTTATCTTGACATAAAATATTGAGGAGCTTTAGCTTTCTATTGATTTTGGCACACTCCTATAACATATACAAACATTTGGTTGCTTAGCACTCATCACTTATGATGTTATGGTGATTTACATGCTCTCAGCAACATAGTCAGTTGCTTCCTCATTTGATGTTGATTTTCGGACACTTTCAGCAGAGTGTTAATAACACAAGAAATACTGAAGGTTCAATCAGTCTGACCCTTCTTCTCCGCCAGCTCTGTACGGAGTATGTCTTAATGAAACGATCATCCACTGAGGAGTGGTGGGAAGCAGACAGCTGTGATTAATCTTAGATATGGAAAAAAAAACAAATCTCCTTTATTAACTGCTATCGGTAGGGCCATAAACCTCAAATTCCTCTTTACTCAAACCTTGATTATTTTTTATGATGAGACTGATGTGGGAGGAATCAACAACAGTTCATTATTAGATGCAGAGGGAATTATCATTGCATCTGACCTCAGTCTCACCTAAGAACCTCTCACACATACACAAAGTGCAGCAGTAAATTTTAATCTAGGAGTCATGAGCACATCATTAATTAATTGGCAGCCTCTTTATGCTTTCACTTGAGTAAGTCCATGCTTAAATCTTTCTACTTGAGTAAATATCTGCTGATGCTACAATGCTTTTCCTATTTAATGTGTTTTTTTTTTAATCTGTGCTTTTAACATCAGTGCATCATCAGTGAATACCAGGGTGACTCGTTGGAATGTTTATGGTTGAGTTTAAATAGAATTCATTAAATATTATCACTATGTAAAATACATTGTAAAACCAATATTGCAATGAAAGTACTTCCATTTATTGCCTTTTGCCTACAATTTACAACAAATGTGTCCGACCATGACATGTGAACCAGCCTTTGGAATACAAACCAGTACATAATACCTACATTGACTATTGTGTGGAAAGAGTTTAAATATTTAATCCAACACATGTCGTGAATGTCAGGTGCACAGCATAGACAAGACTTGACTCAAACTATTTCTGGCAGTCATCTAACCAATGTACCACACCTTCACGTGCTTTGCACGTGTGTTTGCATGACCACGAGGAAGAGTGAGCTATTAAGCTGTCCTTTTGGACAGGACCAGAGTGATTCATCACACACAAATTTATTCTGTGATGACTGGTAGCAAATACAATGCCTGAGCATCGTAAAAGCTTTGAATGATGATGGAGTAACAAGGCAGATGTCTCTTGACATCAAACTGGAATTGAGAACATGGGATGGGCTGTATGTAATGATCCTCCATTATTAATAATTTGTCAGCTCACCACTTATTGGTCCTAATGTTTTCATATCAGTGAGATGGTGTAAGGATCAAGCTCATGATGACAGTTTTATGGGTAAATCCTCACCTTCATAGTGACTTGCGTAAAATGTTTGCAGGTTTAAATTCTCAATAGATGATATCTATAGTTTCTCTTAGCAGAGTCATGCTTACATGGTGCAGCTTGGAGCAGTATGTTCTGCACACCGGCTCATCAAAGAAATTAGGGGCACTTGTTCCCACTGGCAGTGAGCTGCCTCAGTATCAAGTCAAAAGTAACAAGTGAAACAGTGTGCACACAGGACCAACCTTCTCAGACAGCACAGGTCTGCTGGCCTCACCTTCACATGCCACTCGTTTGCCACTGGACAAATTATAGTAGTGGAGCATGTTTCACTTCAGTCAGCTATGGCTTGAATAATTTACGGAAATCAACATCTCCATCTTTGAGTTCTCAGTTCACAAATCGTTCAGCTCCCAAAGCTTCCCCATTGACTTTTATTAAATAAAAAGTTCAGAAGCATGCATCAAATTTGCCGTTGATTATTTAACCACATTCTATCGATTTATTCCATATTCATTCATTACGAAATTAAAATCCAATTTTCATTGTGTTTTATCTGCATGGACCTCAAATGCGGAATATACACAGTAAATCTATATCACTTATTATGGCTACTTTGAGCAGTATTAACTAGCTTCAAAACATTTGCTTCGTTTGGCTTTTACTGCAAATCCAACAGTAGCGTCCGTCAGTGTATTACCTCCATATATGTCCAATCTCGTGGTAATAAATGTTGCAAATCTGTATGTGGTTCTGGAAAATCTGAACGCATACATCGATTTAAAAGTGAGTTCTATGAGGGGTGGGGGGTTTATGTAAAGAAAATAATTTCTCCCGAAAAAAAAACAAAAGAAGAACTGGGTTTTTGTGGTCCCTCATCCTCTCTCCAGCATGCGCCGCAGTAATTAATTATATTTAAGTTTTTAACTTTTCACTTCCTTTTTTTTATTGAACAGCCGCTTTGAATAAGACAGTTATGGTGCGATGCTGATCATCTCGCATTAAGCTCGTAGACATGGCAGAGCCATATATGTGGTCGTAAACAAACAGGAGGTAAATCAATGCTTCTCTCACGGTAACCTATTCCGAATGTCAACAAATGACTAAAAGCAGCATTAGAAATTTGAAAACAAGAGACGCACTGGTTACTTCATTCATCACATCAACAGATGTATTAGTAACAAAAAAAAAGGTGAGGTCAACTTAACAACAGATCCCAGGCTGACTGAAAGGACTTACTTCAACCTCCTTTACAAACCAGCGAGAAGTTCACAAAAAAAGCACATTCGAGTATTTAACGCAGTGAGCAGATCTAACCCAGAATACTCGGTGTTTTCTTACCTGCGCAGGGATCCTCAGTGCGGTGAACACCGTGTGGAAAACAAACGCATGTCCTGCTCAGCAGTCTTGATGTTTTTTCTCTTTCTCTCTCTCTCTTTTTGTTCTAGCTTGGAATAACAAGTGTGATTGGGAAAATACGCCGGTGCTGAATGAATAAACGAAGAACTCGAGTGTCGGTCACTGCTGGTATTGTGCGCCGTGCGCCAGGAGCTGTCCGAGGTGCTGAAGACGCGGATTCCTGGAGGTGTGATCCTGCCAGCGCCTCATCAAAAGTAACATTTCCTAAAACACGCTCAAAGAAATGCAACAGACGCCCAATGAATTGCTCCAAGAGAAAACAAGGCGTTTGCATCAATACTAACGGGATGAATTAAAAGATCAGGACAGAGATGCTTCTGAGCCTGTATAGGTTATCAGGAGAAGAAGACAAAAATAAAAATAAAAATCAGCAACCGGATGCAAACTTTGAATTCTACCTGTTACTCGAGTGAGCTGAAGCTTCAGGATTTGGCGTCAAGCCTGCAAGTAAATGTGATGATAAACGCGCACACCGACCTGAGAGAACCTCAACTCTCACAAGCTTCTCACACTTGGAACAAAGGCGCATTTGCTCCACGCAGAAGCAGAGTCCTGGAGATGATCTGCCTTATCGCAACTCAGAGGCACATTACCATTATGTAATTCAGAGCCTATAGTGGAAACGATGCTTTCTCCTGTTTTCAAAAAGTGTTGGCGTGCACACAGTGAGGAGACGCTCTAAGAATCCCCCCCTATTTGTTCAGATGCTCCGACTGGGTGTGTGGGGGGCGTACTATATATTAAAACAGCGATTCTTCGGAGACTGGTTATCTTCAGCGATGGAAATGTTATTCGAGATCCGCAAACAAGTTATGACACGGCACGGGCGAGTGTGAGGTCAGTCCCTGATGGCACAGCGATGCAAACGGGCGAGAACGAGTGGCTTGAGAGAATGAACTGAGACCCCCTTTCCCTCTCCCCCGCCAAAAGCAGCATCACACGCACAATGGTCGGCATCTAAATTTGTATGTTCAGACATCTCCACCTTTCCCTCTCCACTCGCAGTGTAATGAGATTAATAATTAACATCATGGGAAGGCAATAATCTCCGTGCCCTCAAAGCTGCATGACACCCCTGTGGGTTTCACAATTAATTAAATCACGTGTTGACCCACTGTGCCATCACAGTCTCTTCATACTGATTTTCATTTTTACTTTCGGACAAAGGTTGGAGGGTGCCAGGATTAAAACCTGGAAGTGCAACAGACACGTGGCCAGGGCATCTGTCCCTGCAGCCTGATCACACCTGGGCGCTACCAATCTCATGGAGCCATTATAATCAAATTGTAAGGAGGGTTTGTTAGGTGAGAAATAAACAACTAAGGTGATGTGTTGGTGAACCTTCTGATCTGAAGGGCTTGATACTTACTGTTGTCTTCATAAACTACTTTATGCTCTCGTGCAATCAACATGCAACAGTTCTGCATCAGACTCTACTTTTACAATAAATAGACCTAAATTCAACTCCAGTTTTACTTCAAAAGTTGCATTTTGCAGTGGTACTAGGCGTTTCTAATATAATGCAAACTGCAAAATTCTAATTAATATATGTGGTGAAATCAAAATATTTTGTAGTCTCAAGCAGAATTGAGTATCTAGACATAGTTGACAATATGCTGCGACAATATTGTTAGAAGTTATGTAAGTTTGATTATAGGAAACAATACATTTAGCCATTGATAACACTTATTGGTTTTCGGCATATTAATATTAAAATAAATAAACTGTTAATCAAGGCAAGTGCAATTTCCTTTTTATGATTGAAAATATGAATTGTGATGTGAATTGCACGACAAAAGCACAGCACACACATATTAGGCATTGCATTTCAAAGACATACCAGTGGAATTATTTTTAGTCAAGAAAATCTATGCTTGGAGCACACCATAGTTCTACAGAGAGAAGAAGGCCTAAAAAGAGCTGTCAGCAATTTCCCTGTGACTTAATGAACCCGCTAGCATTGCCGACGAGCAAAGTTTCTCCAATAAATGCATTGCCATAGATGTGGTTGTTTTCCTTTCTATACAATGTATGAGACATCTGATAATTGAAGCTTTTTCTAACACAGGACTTGTGCCAGAGAGCTGTATGTCCCTCTTCTCAGTCAATGATCACATAGATGTTTACATTTATACAAAATTTTTGATTCAAAACCTGTTAAATTTAGATTTGAAAAATAACTTTACAGCTCTAAAGATGGTATCTGTGGAAATAAATATATGTAATAATTAAATTATCTTGATTATACTCAAATCATATAGTGTACTTTTATATATGACATATATGTATATACAGTATAGCCTACATTTTTACACCAACACTCACAGTAGTGACCTGATCATGAAGTTGTTAAGCTTTAAAATTACCATGCCTAACGTGGTGCTGGATTGATAAGAAAACATTTATACTTATAGGTCATGATGCTCATTAAGGACGACTGGCTAAAGAACACTTCTGTCCATCATGCATCAATAGTGTGCTGGAGCGTATTCTTCCTCCTCTGTTGTACACACAGTTTATTAAATAAATTGTGACACAAATGCCAAACCCCTCAGTCAGATTTTGACCAGATCAATGCGGCTCCTGCTATCATGACAGAATTTGGATATAATAACATTTTCTGTAAAATTCTAAATAGTGTTTAGGCCTCCCAAAATTAAAACTTTTGGGAGTTGATCTGATTAAACTATTTAATTGTGTCGAGGGAAATTACTCTCTTCAAACAGCTGTGCCTAATTTGCTCAACTTGTAGTGAGAAACTGCCGTAATTATCTGTTTTTTTTTTCTTCTTTTTTTTTTTTTTGCTTTAACTTTGTATTCAGCTTCTGAATTCATGCCCAAACAAAGCAGCAGTGGCACTGTCAATGATTACATTGTGAGAACATGAAAGTGGTTGATGTTTCGAAGAGCACTTAATAACTTATCAGGAGCATATCGCTTCATCGTTGACTTAAAAAGTGTCATTCCGCCACCCACACTCTGCTAATTCTCTCCTCCTCAGTCAGGAAACTCTACAGAAGTGAATGAGCATCACTGCTGAACCACACAGTGCTGCAGCAGTTATCAAACTCGTCTCACAGCCAGAAAACTCTGATTCGATGCCAGGTGTACCTTTACCTCAGAAGTGGATGGATGGATTGAAAAATTCCAACTGAATTGTTCGGTATCTCTTTTTAAACAGGCATGTGAACAGAAACAGTGATATTTTCAGTGTGAACATAACTGAAATTAGAGACCTGATTCTAGCAATTCAAGATTTCATTTAAAATTTTTATTACTCACAGAAAGACACAAACATGGTGATGTGCAGTCAGATTACAGCACCTACAAACATGTCACAGCTAGTCTGTGGTAGAAAGTAAATTTGGTTACATGAAAAATAGAAGTAATAAGCAGTTTAACAAACCACCTTTAGAAAGGGAATATTACTTTTTTTTGTATGTTAAAAAAGCAATTATCTGAGTGACAGTAAATTACTCTATACAGTCTCCAGAGAAAAGCTTGCATCTTCTAGTTTCATTATAACTCCCAGTCTTAGTGGTGTGGAGGTGCTGCCGATGTTGCTGGTTGATTTCTCCCATTTGTATTTTTTGTTTGTATTGTTTTGGGGGTTTTTTGCCTCAGACTTCAGAATACCTCCCTGTGTAAATAACAAAATAAGGTAGGTCCACCAAAATCTTTACAACAGCAGTTCCTGAACATTTTCAGCCATTCATGACTATACATCTAGACAGCAAAGAACACAAACACATGGCACAGAGTTCCTCGGGAAGTGACCTTGACAGGAGAGTACAATATCAACTGTCACACATGGGTAAGAACCAAACTGTCTGATGATCCGGGGTAGTTGGTGCCTCTGCATTTCCTTTGATGCTAATATTACATCGAAGTATAATTTCAGATCCCAACCAGAACAATAATGATCAAATGCAAGAGTTTAAAATGAAATATCTTAACTTTTGTTCTGTCCCGATGCGCTTCAAGCATACAGTCAGAAATTATTTTTAAAAACTGAGATTACAGTTTAACAAAAAGTACAGGCTTCAAAAGGAGATTAAGAAGGCGCAGAAATACAGCATTTTTGTCATGGCATGAACAGCTTTAGATCCACCAACAAGATTACACAACAGATAACCAGCAACAGCACAGCCAAGAGATTCTTGAGCATGTCAGTGTTACATGGCTACATCCCTTATCTCTTCAGTATCTTCCCTACTCTTCTCCATCCCCAGAGGACTCCTTCTTCTCCTTCTCAGCCACCAGTTCGGCAGGTTCTCCAGCCTCATCTTCGCCCTCGGGGACATTCTCCTCCTCCCCATCTCCCTTCTCCTCCCTCTGTTTTCCCTCCTCCTGCTGCTCCTGATCCATGTCAAGCTCTTCAAAGGATGAGCCACTGCCCACAGACTCGTTCGAGCCTCTGTCACTGTGGTCCTTGTGTGTAATGTCTTCATTTGCATCCAATACATCTCGCAGTGGCAGGGAGGAGGCCAGGGAGGCAGCCGTGGATGCAGCCAGGGAGGTCTCTCTGCTGTCCCATGGGACCCCGCCACTCACTGAGCTGACGTCACTGTGGGAATCTGCACCTGCAGCAATGTGGAACAGACACAGACAAAATAGGTTTTATAGCAACTAAAACAGTTACATATGAATTCATATGTAATTCATATGAAACATATGAATTAAACTGCAGGCAACCCATGACCGTCTGTAGACAATAGAGAGCTATGAGTCATCAGGTATATGTTATGATACATTACAACAGAGGTATCCACTAGAGCATGTTATAAAACAAATGTGCTAAGTAAAGGAAATATGATATGAAAATGTGACATACTAAAAATGTCTCTAAAAAGATCATTTTGATAAAAATGTATGAAAAACTTTTAATTAAAAAAAATCTCCAGATTGGCTCAATAATTCAAAACTATACTGTAAACAAAGATGATTACAACATAATCAGTGATGTGTTCACTGATCTTCAAATGCAAAAATATATCTAGATGCACAGAAGTATATAATGATGCATTTATATGTAAAAACTTTAACAAGTGCATCTGAAGCATATTTCTGTTCTTCACAATTTCAGAATAAAGACATGCCATTATACGCCAAAAATATTATCAAATTACTGGTGAACACAAAAAGTACAAGAATACTATGAAAAAAAATCTCTTAGAATCATTATCACAGCTATGTTTTTTTTAACCTAGAACAATTTTACAATTTTACATGAAAATAATCGATTCACAAGTCACCAAATATCGTCACTTGTTAAGTAAAGAGTTTATTGTTAGTTCCCTACTAAATTAAAGCCTCGTTAGTAGCCTCTTCACATATATGAATACTTATTAATATTGAAGGTGAACTCTGCAACTGTAATTATTCAAGAAATTTGTGAGAAGTAGTCCTTTATATTATTTTGGCCCCTTGAAGTAGCTCTAAGTTTAGAAAAGGTTGGCGACCTCTGCATTAGTGGAGTGTGGAAATTTGATCTGTAGCACTTGAGAAAAAAAAATATATATCAAGGAGCCAACCTCTGGTGACTGCGTTTGTTCATATTTGTTTGTTGATATCTGACCAACAGAATAACCAAATATATAGATTATCTTCAGCAAAGTCACTGACTTGACAAGAGCTGGATGTCAAACATACACCCTTTCTAGCAAATTGGTATTAGCATGTAATCCTAAGGGTGAGTTTAAAAAGATGTTGACTTGGAAAAGACTACAGAAACGTTTTGTCCTGAGAAGCAGGAGGCTTTGCATTCAAAGCAAAATAAACACAAAAAATGTTGTTCTTTTATTTATTTCTTTATGGCGTCATTGAATTGCTCTGTGCTCATTGTGACAAAATGAAGCCATACGTGGCTCATAAACTACAATGAGCTTGACATTCGTGGACAAGGATGGCATTATGTATCCATTGGTTGAGAGATAAGAAACACTCACATTAGGCTGACTATTAAAGCCCATTCAAGATGATGCAATGCTGGAAGGAGAGTTGAGTATGTGCATTTACATATTCAACTCTCTTTTGATCCAAGATAAGAAATTAGGTCTCATGAAACTTTTGAGTCTTCAGTCACTTAACATTCAGAAGATACATCCCGGAAAAAAGTTTAACCCAGCAGCTGAGTTCAAAGAAACAAGTGTAGCATTAAAGACACCACATATTAAGGCAGAGACCACTTATTATCACGTTAATGTTACGTCCATCTAATTACCCAGTGGTACTATGTATTTGACCATAACTTTGCAGAGAAGATTTATACCCGCTGCTGCTGTCTGCAGCACATAACACATACGTATGCTTAATCAAGAACATTGTCCATTATCTTAATGGATGGAGATTTTCTCACCCACATGATCGGCTTTCAAATGCTTTCTGTCTGAACCTGAGACTAATTGGCCTTTGATCCATGATTCACTGTGACCCATGAGCCATTCATTATCCAAGACTGCTGTTATTCTCAGGTGTTTTCGTGTACGCTATCCACAAGGTTATCGCTGAAATGAGCACAACTGGACATCTGCAAAGAAATTATGCAGTATGAAACGGTTGAAGAAAGGTTGAAATAGACTGCATCCAACACTTCAAGGTACACACACAGAAGAGCAGCAAAGATTGTCAGGTAGTTCGAAGGTATAAAGAGATATTTAAAAAAAATGAAAGATACAAATGAAGTATCAGAAACATGATGTTCTTGCTTGGCCTCCCTAAACTTGCAAATGAATCACAGCTGAGAAAGAAGCACATCACACCTCCCACCTACACAACAGTTATTACTCAGTGATACTGTATTTTTTTTTTTTTTTTGGCTGAAAGAATCTAAAAGGTTGTATAAAAGATCCTGTTTGGAAAAACTGACGAAAAACTAGAATTAAAAAACAAATCAATAAACACCTGTAAGGACTGTGATTAGATGAGGTAAAGTCAAAATCTCTAAAATATCAGATTTTGTGAAGAACTTCTGGTGAAAAATGAAAAATAACACCTTGAACGTTAATCTAAATAAGTGTTGAGCTTGGACTTGACGTACCTGACAACAGTTCTCACCAGCAGCATTTCAAAGCAAACCAGTTGTTGAATGTTTTGTTTTTGGTCATTGTTTCTTTATTTTTGTGAGTCTACCACGACGATGAATTAGGCAATGATCTTACCTCTGTGTCACATAAACATCTGCACTCATATTAAGAGTTTTTTCCAGTTTTGGATTTTACCTAAAAGGAGACAGACCCCTGTTGCCCATAGTGTCAGATGACTTCTCACTTTTCTTTCACGTCTGCCTGTTGGCAACAGATATGATGTAATATTGAAGTAAAGAAGTGAAACATGAGACACGAGGTGTCTAATTCTGAAAGTGGCCCCAATTCGTTGAGTCTTTAAGAGTGAACTTCCAGTTTGAATCTTCTGCGCAGCTTGATGCTGCATCAGTCCAAAACTGATTTGTTACATATCCTCTGTGGAGTTTAACCTCTGAAATGTCCCATGGCTTTTTCAGCGGAAATACCAGTACTGTATGGAATAGCTACTGTTCATTGGTGGTGGTTATGGTTTGAGGCTAGCACGCTTAACGCTAACTGCACACCACAATTTTTCCTATTACAACAGCTTGTGCAGTTTATAATACTGCAAAAGTAAAGGAGTTCATCAATGGGTCACCATCTGGATCAACATACAGTTTGTAAGTTCACTTAAATAAAGGCCAATCGAAGGTACAGTATGTAGTATTTGTTTTGTATCAAGTCAAAAGAAAGCAGCCACGATGTAATTCGGTTGTTAGCTATGTGTTACATCTTAGTTAACAATATTGAAGCTAGGAGGCTAACCGGAAAAACTAGAAAATCCCAGTCTGCCCACTCATATGACTCTAGCAGTCGGTGAAAAGAACTGAAGGAAGTTGCAGCTCTTCATATCCTCACCGTGACCCCGTGTGAACTAAGCACAAAACAAGATGACAGAAAGCTGGAGTACTGGAAAAATATAAACCAAAAAAAAAATTAACAGAATTGTGACAGAAATTCTTGACATAATGCACATTGTGATTAACCACTGCCACCCATTGCACAAAGGTGACATCACTTCAATTTCATATAATGTGAATATTAGCACATATTTCTCCACAAATTTTTTTATATGCTGGATTGCATTTAAACATGCTCTTATCATGCTTTTTTTTTTTGGTTTCTGCAGAGGAAATGAGAGTCCTAAAATTAAAACGTGTTTAACAAGTGAAATCTGACTCGACTTGACTGTCCCCCCGGACCTGAAAACACAACAGTGCACATCACCTTCCTCCTGCTTTCACACTCCAAATAACTCCCATCCACACATCTAAGTGTGTTTGTGCTAAATGTGTCATTGGGTACCCAAATACAATAAACAGAGAGTCTCTGAGCAGCTCGCTGAGGTCAGTCATTTGTTTTCATTCATTTGAATCCCTGCAATCTAATTATCACATAAAGCAGATCGGATCTAGTACACCATGTAGAAAATCATATATGGAAGGTCCATTTGGGTTATTATGCCTATTTATGGGTCTGTTGATTAGCTGGCAGGTCCAAACAAAACCAGTGACAATGCTCTCAGGTGGCATGTGAAGGTGATTTGACGCAGTGGTGTTGCTTTTAAATGCAGAGAGATTGGTTTATGTGGTGATTTATATCCTATTTGCATGTCACAGTAAGAGGATTTTTCCTGTGAGACTCATTTTATAATACAAGAAATTTTACAGGGAATAATGGTTCTATTTAGAGTAATTGCATTGAAAGCCCCCCAAGGAAGAGTCTCAAGGTACTGGACAACTTTGGCCCTTTACGACTGCAAGCAAGTCCCAAAATTGGAAGTGTGGTTGGAGTCTCTGAAAGTCTTTTAGATAACATTTGCCTAAATTAGTTGCTAAATTGGGCCCATTGGGATTATTAGCAGAGAATCAAGGTCTTGTTCTTCAAACTGTTTGAAAAAGAGTTCTTTTTTTTTTTTTTTTTTAACAAAAGTAATTAGACACAGATGTAGCTGAGGCATGCTGAGAAATTAGAGAATCACAGTCTGAGTGGATAGTAAGATAAATGTGACAAGAAAACGGAGGTTAATTGTGAGGAAAATAAAGGGATTGTCTTGTTTACAAATGAAGGCCTCAAGGAAGAAGCATTTGTATATACTGATCATTAAAACAGATCCTCATACAATGTGTTTAATACCATCTCAATTTGGGAAACCCCAGAAAGAAATAACTGTTGTTTTGCTCTAATGTGGCATTAGTCACAATAAAATTAGATTTCTAGTTTTTTCTAATAGAAAAAAAAAACCTGGTGAGAAATGGATTCAATCAATCCTGTAACTGCTGTAAATTGACTTCAATCGCTGAAATCCATTGACAATTGAAATATTTGCCTTACAGCCAAACACTACAGTGAACATTATAGCCTTTATTGCAGTATTTGATCTGTTTTATGTATTTCTGGTACTCCCCAACTTTTTGATTGTTAATGCGTTTCAAAACACACGCTGAAGCAGGTGTATAGAAGCTGCGACTTCAAACAATTGTTAGTCATCTAAATGGAGCATTATGATTTCATGACAGAGATATTTCATAACAATTCCAATCCATAATTTTAAGTATGTTGACAAAATAAAAAGCCAGCAATTTCTTGAAAGGCTGTTCTGACAAGAGCTTAGTTTAATAAATCCCCTGTGAATTTCTGCATGAAGTGGATATTTATTATCAGTATAAATGTTAGAAGAAGAAAAAAAGCCCACAGGCATGTTTGTCATTGGAGCTGATTTGTTTCCACACAAAGATGAACAAAAATCTTGCAGCACAAACAATGGCTGTGAGATAACCAGGGAGACTTTTCTCCTCTCTCAGTCACACAATATAGACAAGGTGGTCCATGATGTGGACAGTGAATTAAGGGGGAAAAAAAAGTTTATGGTTATTTCCCTGCTGAGGAGGGATTTCCACTGCTGGCTTGTCAGACAAAGATTAGCTGTGATGATGGATCTGGGTCCCATTAACAAACCATGGCTGTGTCTGAGTCTGAGTGCATGAATACACGCACGCACGCATGCACGTTTCTTTAATTAAGACTTACAAAGTATGCAATTGCATTCTTTACATTTCTCAAGTTTTAAACTGATTAGATTTGAAAGCGTTTACGTTTTTATTAATTCAAACAATCTTACAAGCTTGCTATTCTTTTTATGAGTGCCCCTCATCCTTTCATACCTGTTAAAGCTATACCAGACAGGACGTGGGAAACTTTAATTAACAGAAGCTTTATGACCCTTTGTTGACAGTTCCAAATAAACTGTGGCGCATCCTACTGCTATTAACTGTTCTTTATATGCTTTTACAACTCAACCCTGAGTATGCCCCGTCCGCCTTGTTGAATTTAGTAAATAACTATCAAAAGAACACAGATGCTATGGAATAGATAAGCAAGTCCTGGGGAAGTCGAGACAATATTTCTATTGATCTGAAGTGCAGGATTCTTAGCTTAAAACAAACCAACATTCCTACTCGATCCACACGCATCAGGATGATATGCTGACCAAAAAAACGGTGGTTGCTAGAAATGAGGTCTAGTGTTGATTTGGTGGAGAAAGATGAATCAAAGGACAGAAAGACAACAATCAGTGCAGCACATAGCCAATAAGGAGTCTGTGCTGGAGGGGCTATCACTCAATGAAATGTCCCTGATAGCCCACTGGGAGTTTACCAAAGTCATCTGAAAACTCTCAGGCCATAAAAGCTAAATCCTGTAGTTTGATGAACCCTATATTGAACTACTTGCCCACAATTTCCAAAATTTTAATCTGGCACTAAGCATGGCCTCATTATTGCAGTCGACCACAATGAGGGGATAGAGTTTGATGACAGGGACTGAGACTGTTGGCATATAAAGAATGATATATGAGAAAAATAAAAGCACAGCAATTGTGGCTATAAGACACTTTCTGAGTGCTCAGGGTTTCAGACTGAGGTTAAAGTTCACTTTTCAAGTTAGACATTTTAAAGAAAATAAATCAAAGCATGAAAATCCTGGAACATCCAGACATCGAGGAAAACTCAATGAAAGTCCTATAGTGCATCTGAAAGCAGCTTAATGTACGTGCACAAACACTCCCCAATGAACATTGCTCCGTTTAAAAGGAGATTGCAAGAAAACTCCCAAATAAAGCCAAATTTATAGTTTAATCTTCTGCTTTACGAAAAAAGAAATCATTTGCTGTTAAGCTACAACCTGCGTCTCTTTGTTTTGTGTCACTTTGCATGTTTCGACTCCATTACGTATACAATATATTAGCAGTAGCAGAGAAAAAGCATCATTCGAGGATATTAAATAAATCTCTTCTCAGATAAATGTACAATCCAATTTTCATTAATAGAGCAAATGAAGAATATAGAGCAATCAGATAAGACTAACACTCCTCAATGCAAAATTCTATCTCTCTTCAAACCCGTTTAAAATTCTACTACAAACTAAACACATCACAGCCCTTTTAAGCTTTCTTTTGAACAGTAAAGTTGCTCCGGGTGTTAAATACTACGTAAGATGTATAAAAAGAATCTCCTCTGAACAAAGAATGAAGGAGATGTGACATATATTTGTAGATAACATACTCATCTTCTAATATGATACCCAGAATGTGACAAATAAAAAAAAAAGAATGACCTCATGGAACAATATTGATTAGAAAATCTTGTCTGATTGAGATTTCCAGGCAACTGGTGGGAAGTGGAGTCTCACCACCAGGCTGTTGTTTGTCACAAAAGAGTTAGAGGTTATGACTCTCCCTCGAGTGATGTTTGGACAGAAAATGAAGCTAATATCTTTTGCACAAACTTGACTGTGGTACCGTTTCTGTTTCCTCGCCCCAAACTGTCACTGTACCAACCACCTCGCTGTTGGCTTGTTCACACGATCATGACTGTGAAAGTGTGACTGTGCATTTGTGTGGTGGACCCGCATCAGCTTAAACTCTTCTCATCTGGTCTTTCTCTTTTGTTACTCTCGTTTCTGCATGATCATGTTAAAGAATCAATAAAATCTCTGGGATTTACACTAAAATGCAGCTCATGCTGAAACATACACAGCTCCTTAGGACACAGCTTTTTATCAGTTCACATGACCCTGAGAAAATAGATTAAAAAAAAGAAAAAAAAGAAAAACCCAGGTGATGAGGAGGCCTGATGTTCATATATTACTGGACTAAACTTGGGAATAAGAATGATATGGTTGGAACATTATATCTGCTATTTACAATTAGTCTATCACTGTCTAAACATTTTCATCATTACGTTGCTGGATTGATAGTCTGTAGACTGGGCAATTTAATTAACCCGTATAGGTCAAATCAAAGTGGGTATGAATAAAAATCAATGGTATTGATGGAAAATTTGTATTCATAGGTGTATATGCAATTATATCAATTCTTTCAAAAACATGTGTGATGATGAGTCTGTCAGCTGAGTAGGCTTTACTATGCTGTACACAGTATCTATGTGAAATTAGCAGTGCAGTGTTGTGTGGGTTTCATGCTTTGGGACGGTTCATAAATTCTACACAGAGTGAAGATCTCACTCCTACCTTATCCATTTATTATGCTGAACTACGTTTTGCTTCCAACAGGTGTGCATCTGCCTTCACAACCTACTGCTTACCGAAGCTGGGCGGGGATGAGACCCATAGTCGTAATGACAGAACAAGAAAAGAAAAAATATTTGTGTCTTGTGTGCATATGAATATAAAAGTGTGGGGCTACATCACAGTTTACAAGAAGCTAGTAGATACCCAATTCCATTACTCTCTCCTCCAGATCATAAAAGAATCAAGATCAACTTAATTTTATCCGGAATTACTCCACTGAAATGCTTTCTGGCAATCTAGTTCTTTGTTATTAACTTTCTCATTTGTTCGAAAGGCAAGAAATAATCAGAACCGTGTCTCGGTCTGGTGACGCTGACAAACTAATCTAAAGTTGAGAATAGCCTTGGCTTTTAGTTTGCCAGCTTTTTCACTGTCTCTACAGCAGACAATCCCTCTGTACTTGTGTTGTGAGAGACTTTTACCTGCCTCAGCTAATGGCACTTGATTCCAGCGGATGCAGGCACATACCATAATCGAAAGACATTTACAGATCATGTGAAACTTTCCTCTCAGCCTTCTCCTTCTAGATTAATGTTCACAGGAGTTGTTGCATCAAAACTTAAAGCAATTGATACCTGCAGTGCATCTGTCCACTTCCACACACTGTGACAAAATAGACCAACACCATTTTCTCTCTAGTGACAGGGTCAATGCTATCATGATACCAACTTGCAGGTTCCAGCCACTTTTAAAGAATAATATCGGAAGAAGAGGCACTTGCACTTGAAGACACATATTTATAATGACAGAACAATTACAGAGTCTCATATATTCCCTGTCTTCAGTGATGAAGGGCAGGAGAGGGGCAATGTGGTGTCAAGTCAAATAAAAGTTGCTGCACATTTCAAGCGTTTCTGTTTTAAACTGACTGAATCTCAATCATCAGAAAAGACAATTATTCTATTAACATGCTTCATTTTACTGAACTTAAACAACATGGACTAACGTTGAAAAGCAGTTTTTTGAAGACAAACGTAGCTTTGTGATTATAATCATGATAGATGGATTTGATCAGAGGTGCGGTACATCACCTATACATAACTGCCGCAACTGTGCATCATAGCACGGGGTTTTCATTTCACTTATTTAACTTGATTGGTAATTGAATAACAAGGAAGCAGAACCACTGAACCAGAGTTAGTCACACAGGCTAGCTTCCATACGCTGTGCTTGAACATTTATGAAAATGATTAAACCTTATCTTACTCTTCTGTCACCACTAACTGGATCTGGCATGTGCACTTCTCATTGAAATAACTTTAAGTTTGCTTTTAAAGTTGTTTTTACTGTTCTCTTCCGCTTACCACATCAAAAGAAATGAAGATTTATTGCGACTACTTGAGAAAAGTATTTTGACTGTCAATTATTACACCTGTATCTGATAATGTGTAACCTTTTACCTGTAATGTCAGTTCCTCTGTCCTCATCAGAGTCCTCTTCTTTGGCGTCTGTTTTCAACTCCTCTTTCATTTCTGGCACAAAGAAATCTGTCTGGCGAGACAGTGGGACCATATAGTTGATGACACCTGAATTACAGATCTCAATATATGGGAACGCAGACAGCTTCCTCTCCTGTTAGAAATGGATCAAACAAAAAAAAAAAAAAACACAAATTATAAGTCAGATGCATAGTCAGAAGGTGATAATACCAACACAAGCAAGCATTGTTCACACCTTCACAAATGCTTCTCTAATGAAGTAAGTGTTAACCTTTATTAGTTACCTTGTAGCAGAAAAATATATAAACACAGCCATTATGAGATGCAAGCTTCTTACATAACTTCCAAACTCACCAGTAAACAAGTAACACACCAGTGAATTGACCTTTTTTTTTTTTTTTTGGCCTATTCCTTTTGCATTAGCGCTTTAAACTGATTTTTTTGCTGTGAAGTGCAAGATGGTCGGAGCAAGGAGTAAAATGCAATATTGAAGTGAAGTACATGATGGTTTTTCAATGGATCAAAAAAAAAAACCTCAGACAAGCACAAATCATCTAAGATATGTAGTTTCAAAATGTCTTCACTTTGCTGACATAACACTATGTCTTTCACACATTAATATGAATATACTGTACGCCCTCCCACGTGAGTCCATTAAAGTTGCATTACCATCCACATCGATGTGTCTACATTTGCACTCTCCAGCGGTGTGTGCAGAAAGTGGAGAGTTTATAAATATTATACCATATTTTCTCTAAAGAGGACATTAGCCTTGCATAATTTTGTTTTATGCTTTCATATAGTTCTCAAGGGACTGCAGAAGACTGAACTCTCTGATGAGCCATCACAGTACAGCTGGAGGAAGCGGGGGTGAGCTGCACAAGCTGGTCTCAGCCAGAATCAGTCGCAAAGTGACAAATGAATGTTTTAGTGTGGGGCGGCAAAGCAAGATTCAAAGTGCCAAACAGCTTGTCCATAAATTAAACGTAAGCACTGCAGGTCTGTCACAATAATATCGACTTATTGTTTTCCATCATAATACTTTTTACAACATCTCACAATAATGATGCATTTGAAACAGGGGTTGTCAAAGTGTGGGAGGCTGAGCTCAACCCCCCCATACTGAGCATTACCACCTCTCCAGATTTCTCCTGGGGTTGCATCCCCCATGAAGTTCTATCGGCCCACAACCAAATATAAGTCCTACTGACGTAGCATTACAGCAGTTGATCCTGCATGATATACAAACACTAACTGAGGGAGACTGTATTACATTACAGGATACAACTTTGTCTTTCAGTTTCTGTGACTGCAGCGCTCTGTTTGACATTGATGACTGAAGTTACTGGTTTGGACTTCAGCTGGATTTTGTGGTTAAAGTCCAGCAAATATTTGCACCTGCAGGGATTTCTGACAGGCAAATGACCAAAACACCCCAGGAGCTCAGGAAGCATGTACTTTCAATGAAATGCTCCAGTCAGCACAGCTATCACTGTGCACACAACTGAACCATGTAGCGTTGTGACACCAATTACCCAGTGTGCCAAGGTAGAAACTGTTCCAAGAGTGCGTAAAAGAACCCACATCCATATAATGAGTGGTAGCTGCTGGTTAAACTACTTAATGCATGGCTGTATCATAGTATGTATCGGCATTTCTGAGTCTCAGAGGACATGCAAAAGTTATTGTTGAGGAAAGGTGAATGCATTTCAGAAAAATGTGAACTTTCAAGGATGCTAAAAAAGGTAAATAGGAAATGCACTTTACTTGTTTAGAATGTTGTACCATTTGAGGAGTCTAAATGTACATTGCAAGATTAGTCATAATTACAGTTAATTACATGCTCCCAGTAGATAAAAAAAAAAAAAAAAAACATGTCATGGAGCTCATATAACACTGGGGGCAATGTGGAGTTCAGTGTCAAGGACACTTACAGACATGGACAGGTGTAGATTGAGATCATGGTGTGGGATTAAAAGACAACCAGTCCAACCAACTGAGCTGCTTCAGACTGGTGCTTGACTGACAGTGGTAGTGTGGTATTAGTTTAAGATACAGTGAAGACTATTTCCTGCAATAATCTGGAACAGTAAGATGATTTGTTGATGAAGTTGATGATCAACCAATGCAACGTCATAATACTAATCAAATGAACATTTTAATTATTTCCTGTCAAAAGGGGTACACTCCATTATAAAGATACTCATATAAGGTACAAATCATTTTCACAAGTCACAAAAGAATGTCCTTATTATACAAACTTTCGCTGAATTGGAGAGTACAACATCGTTTGCCAGAAATAAATCAAAGTCCTTCAATTAAAAAAAACGTGGACCTGAAGTGTCCAGCTGAAGAAGGAAACTGCTCCGCATTTTAAGAATCAGCTTTTTCCAAAACCTACCTCATCTGTAACAATTTGCTGAGTGAAAAGACTGATGAAATCGTTTCTAAAAGAACTGTGACTGCATAAATGTGTTTCTTTGCTGAATGGTACTTTTGCATCCTCCTTTTCTGTTTGACAGATCTCCTGTGATTTCCTTTCACATGCTCCTTCCCCACACAAACATGCTATCAGATAGATTTCACACCTTTTTATATTGACCAGTATATCTGTCGATGTTTGAATGTTTATGCTCCCGCTGCTCTTCCGCTCAAAGTGTGAATGTTCTCAGAATTTGGTAAATGCCTCATCTCTATATTTAAATGAATGTACAGGCTTGCAAGGTTGTCATGGCTGCATGACAAAAAGGGCTATTCTGGGCTATTCCAAGAGGGAAAGAAAAGGAGAAAGAAGTTGGTGGTCTAACAGCAGTAACCTGGCTCATTTTCCCATGGGTCAGGGTGATCTCAGCTGATTGATTGGTTTTAATCTAATCCTAGCAACAAAAAAATAAGACTGTGGGAGTTGGTATGAATCACCTGGCTGCTACACACAGAGGCTCCAGCCCTGGGGCTGCCTATGCAAATGAGTGCCCATATCCTTGAACCTGCTCCGATAATGAGCAGGGAATTCGAGACAAAGACAGTCACTATATTGCAC
>OMNM01037727.1:0-40183 GCA_900302745.1 Parablennius parvicornis | reverse complement strand
TATCATGACATTGTTATTTTTGCACAACAGTTAGTGAGCCTAAAGTCATATTCAGGAGTAAGTGCCTGGTTTTCTTAAGAGTGATCAGAGTTCACATTACTGAAGATTGCATACAGTGGGATCTATCGGTATTCCTAAAGGCATATAAAATACCACTCGGCGTGGAATCCATGGTGAATAGTAAGTTTAATGCAAGTTATTCTTTTCTGTTACTTCTCTTCCACAAAGCCAGAAAGCAGTGATTCACATCGTAATAGTTATAATGACATCCCTCATCATTTAAATCATGTGGAGGCTGGCTTTGGCCTGTCTCAGAACCTTAGGTGACCCCTCTCTTTATCTGCCCTGTATAGTGTGCATACCACCCTGAGGCTGGAGCTGTACATATGATTCTCTCACCCGCCTGCCTCAGCAAGCCCACTTTTACTCAGTAGACTCTGCCACATGTTCTAGGTCTACTCACTAGATTACAGACAGACTATAGTTTGTGCATCTCTGATGGGATGTGCCTGAGCAGGTGGTTAGCAGCACAGTAGTCGCGTGCAGGCACTCTCAGATGACTGTACAGTTGTGGGTTGGTGGGGAAGGCTGTCATCAATAATCCAGATCCATTTTTGCTTTATGTGTTGAAGCGGTAACCTCAAAACCAAGCTCATAGACCAGGGCCATCCTGAGGTCACTTGCTTAATAGTTAACACTTTTCTGAGATAGCACCTGGGTCAAAACTACATTGAGATGAATAACTCACAGGCTTGAAATGAGTCTGGCTGTACAACATGTTGTATTGTGTGGACAGTGAACATTATATCTACGCTGCACAGAGCCACTGGCTTAACAATAAAGGAGGGCAAGAATAAAGTTGACACCTTGTTGATTGGCCCCATTCAAAAGTCATGAAAATGGGGGAAATGTCACAACATCATTAGCTACCTATGATCACATCACAACCATCTCCTTTAATCTTCAACCAGTGGGATTCCATCAGCTTCTTCTTATCAGTGTTTGCCCTTTTCTAGTAACACAAAAAATAATCAAGCGTTAACCCTTGAAGTTGGTTACACTTTGTTTTAAAAGGGGGGAAAAACTGATTAGAAACCCTTAGAGTTTGGTATTGGAGAATGATATTGCACAAACACCCTGAACTAATAAAAAGTAGCTCACATCCACCCACTGATCAGACTACAGTATGTTTCTATTTGGAGGCTACTTAAGCTGCAATGAGGCCACAGGGAAGCAGCCTTCCTCCAGTGTTACCAATTGATAATAACCAGAAGTAGAAACTAGAATTTGGGGACAACCATGAACTTGATTAAATTGTACTCAGTGACATGCACTCCAGCTAAAAAAGACAGTTAAAGTACTTTTCTCAGAAACTACTCAAAGTCTTATCTTGTATGTTCAGACATTTCCCAGACAAACAGTAAACTGTACTTTGATATATGGGGTCCTAATATCTGTTTAAATGGTGGGTGTACTCAGAAGTGATTATGCTTCTGAAGGTAGATGATATAGTTTAGTTTAGATTATTCTAATATATGAGTATGATTGATATTATAGCTATTTAAAAATTACTCTCAAAAGTACACCCCAAAATATAACCCTATTACTGTAAATTATTTGATAGTTAGATTCCCGTACTAATCAGTAACTACATCAGACTGTGACATATTGATTCGCTTTATCTTTTCGCCAGGACAAAATTTCTAAAGTGCTAATCACTTCTCTCTTTCCAATCTCTTGTCTACTCTGTGTCAGGTGGCAAAAATGTCGGAGACCTCAAGCGATGCAGAATCGTCTTGTGGATGGACCATTATCAGTAATGAGGTAAAAAAAAAAAAAAAAAGTATTTTCCCACCTTTCATTTGTCACCCAGTCAGTGACATTCCAAAGAAGTTTAATCTGTTAAGAAGTGACCAGATCTCAGACCAGGTGTTGAGTAATGAAACTATCATCAACAGTATATATCATCTCTTCATACCTTGTGTTATGATGATTCCCATGACAACAGGCTAGTCAGAGCTCAGCATCTCTCACAGAAAGACTCCATGTGATCAATACATCGATATAATGTCTTTGGAGATTTACTCGCTGGTTCAGAAATGTGATGTTTTCTCATTAGCGTGTCTGGTTTTAACTCTGGCTGCCGTGTTCAGGGTTCAGACATTGAGACGTTGGGATTGGAGCTCACAGTGGAATATGGAGTGGAACCATTAAAGCGCTCTGGCCTAGAAGAAGCAGAGCTGCAGGACGCACAGGCCTCTGCACCTGATGGTAAAATAATCATTAGTATATTGTTTTCATCTTGAATCAGGCCTGATTACGGCTACACCGCTGTGCAGCTCACATGAATTGAACAAAAACGTTTGTGATATTATGTTGAAACAGTCCCTATTTCACACAATCTGTGCAAGAGTTTCATTGTCAGACAAGAATATTTTACATTCTGGCTTTATTATCAGATAGTGTCATTTGAAATGTGATTCTCCAGCTGAAGTTTTTAACACAACAAAACCACCTTCGGTAGTTGACTTTATTTACTGTATATTGGATATTTCTTCAACCCAGTCAACTTTTGATTATAATGATCTTTTCAGCTGTGTGTGTTGAAGAGACCGCCTCAATTGACAACACTCAAACCTCGGATGAGACGCTTCAGGCCTCACAGGTGGGAGGACCTGAAACCTGCAAGTTTTGGAAACGATCTGAGCCTCCTTATGGATGCTTTCTTCACTGTCACTCTTGAATCTCTGCTCCTGCAGGACGGAGGAAATACTGGAGTGAAGGAGCATGTATTGTCGTTCAGTGATCACTCCGACATTGTGACTCTCGGGGACCTAAAGGACGACGAGCACAATGAACCGGAGGTGGGACCCGCCATAACTGAGGATTTGTATCTCGGCACCTCCAGCAGCAGCCAGTACGCCTTCAGACCCACGGAGCCTGGTATGACTGCCAAGGCTCACACATAACTGGTTCCTCTAGAAAGCTGATTTAATTCCTACACACAGCCTTTAATACAGCATTCAAAAACTTAACACGAGACATTTCTCCTCTGCCTGCGAGCAGGTTTGTTGTTGAGTCACTGGAAACTTCCTCAGAGTCTGATGAACTTAAGCAGTCGTCTGAGAGGTCGTCTCACTGGAGGCCGGTCTTCTACAGGTGGCCTGATTGTAAAAAGAGTGAATCCAAAACAATGCAAAACTTGTGGTTCAGCAATGCTCTAAGCTAACCCCGATAAAGTCTGAGAGTGCCAAGCTCACAAATTGCTGCCATACATTTGTGTCCTGTCTCTCTGCATGAGCAGATTTTACCGTGTAATTTCTTCTCGGATGTGTTGTGTGTTTGAAAACTTGACAAATGCATCCATGTTTTTAACAGTATTGCTCAGCATTATTGTCTCCATGATTAACTGCCCTGTTGAGTAATTTGTACCTATCTACATATCTATGTTTTATGTTTTAAAGATGTCTCTTTTCTTTCTATTATAGTTTTGCCAGCTCAGCATCCCACGGTGAGAAACTCAAGCAGTAGTGAGGACGAGTCTGAAAGAAGCGCCAGTACCATCGTACGAAGACGGAGGTTGAGAAAAAACACCACAAGCCTCACGACGGACCAGGAGGAGGGGGAGGAGGAGGAGGAGGAGGCGCTGCTGGTGTCAAGCATGAGAGAGGATGAGAAGGAGGAAGGGGTCAAACAAACGCATCAGCAGGAGGAGCCAACTGAGGTCAAACCAGTCTTTGTGAAGAGACGGCTGCACAGCATCTTCATCACATGCGTCCTGCTCGGCCTCCTTGTAGCCGCCTGCATGTCCTTTGATCACTTCTACAGTAAGAACTCAACCTCGGCATTTTACTGATTTTGGTAATAATAACATTAAAGTGGACCTTCATCTTTGCTGTATTTATTTATTCTTTTAAATTCTGATTTTCTTGTCTTTGACAAAAACTGTCTGTAGGTTTAAAACTTTTGTTCCTCTGAACAACTCATAGACTTCATACGCCCCAGCTGCTTCTTCACATGTCAGTCACTTAGATCACTTCCTTACTGTTGCAGGTAAGAAGTTGTTTTTTTTATCACCTTTGCAGGTAAAATGTTCCATGAGGAAGACCCTAGCAACAAGCAGTTTGTATGTGGTGTAAGTACATATGTAACATTATGTAAAATGATTTTCTTTCAAGAATATTGTGAGTTTTTTCTTTTCAAATGCACTACACATCTATATAACTGTCCTACTATAATCGTAATCAAAAAATATTTTGGCTATTGTCATTTATTATAATAATGTAAACCAACTAAAAACAGGCTGGCCAGGAAAATGTAGTTTATTTGGTTTATTTTGTATCATAAATATAATACTAACCTGCATTCTGTGATGCTTTAACTTATTTTAATTTAATTGAAACCTCTGCATAATTGTTATTTTTGTTTTCTTGTTTCAGGGTGACAGTTCTTTTTTTGACGACTTTGACCCTTTTTGTGATGAGGATGATGATTCTGGCATCATCAAACCAGATGATGCAGATGTCCATCAGCTCAGAGAGCAACTTGAAAAGTTAAAGACTCGTCATATGAACCTTCTCGTCACAGAAATACAGCTACAGGTAACTTTGTCGTCTATTTCCTATTTCCTAACAAAATCGAAAGTGAACCAAAAACATATTCCCGAATAACTTCAGACTCCCAACAGCATTGTTAAATATGAACTCTTTTTTGGTAGTCCCATGTTCCTTTCTTTTTCCATCAAGGCTGAAAGAGATGAATTGCAGAGATTGCTGAAACATGAGGTTGATGAGAAGATAGGCATCTTGTCCGAGCAGCAGAGATTGTCAACTGAAAACCAGCTGCTGACAAACTCACTGGAACGTGAAGAAAAGTCTTTGGCCACCCTGCAGGAGGAGCTGAGAAACCTGCACTCCCAGATTAAGGAGCTGGAGGCACTCGGAGCAGGCGCAGACTCCCTGCTGCTGGAAAACCAGAAGCTAAAGCAGCAGCTGGAGGAGGAGAAACAGCGGATTAGACATTTTTACAGCCAGAGGGAGAACATAATGGTGGAGGCACAGATGCTGAGAAAAAAGCTGGAGAAAGAGAGAAAGGTCACAGATGAGCTGAGGAGAGAGTTGAGCCACCTGAGGACTCAAGCCTTCGGAGCTGGAAAGGAAGCGAGCTCGGAGGCAGAGGAGCTGCAGTCGCGTATGATGGAGCTGGAGAAGAGGCTGAACTTCGAGCAGCAGCGCTCTGACCTGTGGGAGAGGCTGTACGTGGAAACCAAAGAGGACCGGGCTAAAGGAGACATGGACAGCAAAGTGAAAACCTCTAAACGAGGTATGGCAGGGAAAATGAAGGAAACCTTTGATGCAGTCAAGAACTCCACCAAGGAGTTTGTACACCACCACAAAGAGCAGATTAAGAAGGCCAAAGAAGCTGTGAAGGAGAACCTCAGGAAGTTTTCTGATTCTGTCAAGTCGACTTTCAGAAACTTCAAGGATTCAGCCTCGACTTTCATGAATAAAGCCGGAGGGTTTTACAAGAAACGTGACGACAAGAGTACAAGAGAGTCATGGCACCACAGATCCCACAAACCTTACAACAGACACAAGTCCGACTCCTTCCAGAGCAACCACAACACACGCAAATCAGGGGGCAAAGTTCATGAAGACCAAAGACATAGCAATCACAAAGCAGGTATGAAAGGATGCTCCGGGGTTTTCGACTGCGCCTACCAGGAGTCAATGAGTCTCTTCAACAAGGCCATGGAGCCCATCAGAGCTGACGAGTTTCACCAGCTGCTGCAGAGCTATCTGCATCAGGAGGTCGACCACTTCCACCACTGGAAGGAGCTGGAGACCTTCATCAACAACTTCTTCCACAATGGACTGTTCATCCACGACCAGATGCTGTTCACAGACTTTGTAAGCAGCGTTGAAAACTATCTAGTGGACATGCGTGAGTATCACGGCCACACCGATGATGTATTTGGAGATCTCGATGATTTCATCTACAGACATTTATTTGGAGAAACGTATGTCAAAAGTTACGGCCCAAGGTGAGTGTGACTGATTTAGAACTTTTGTCTTTTTTTCCCCTGGCAGTATTCTGCACAAATTCAAGTCAGTTGTAGAAAAATGGCTGCAAAGGAAGCTATTACAATGATTTGTTTATGTTGGGATCATGGTTCTGTGAGAGCCACACCATCACCTCTGAGGAACTACTTTGTTCACACTGAAAGTAGTTACTCGAAAACACTGGCTGTTTGAGTTTGTTTTCACCTGGAGCAGATCAGGAGCTTATACGACGACATTGGCTTTTCCCTTCGGGGTAGCTTCAGGGATTAACCCTTGGTTCACAATACTGTGACACTCGCTCACTTCTTACCTGGATACATCACCCTGGTAACTTATTCTGAATGTCTGGCTGATTTCCGACCAGGTTATGTTCTCCATAAGAGGTTAAATGATCCTGATTGGTGCACTGTTTCAATTCAAATTTATTTATATAGAACCAAATACAACTTTGTTTCAGAGCTGAGCAGAGCAGGACAGAGGACAAAGAGTTTCTGGAGCAATCTTTTGCCCGTAATGAAATAAAGACTTGTTACTGAGGCTTCAAATTATGTTTTTGACATGTTCCCAAGTCTGTTTAGCTCCACGATGGTTGCATCTGAAATAGTGCGGCTGGTAGAGCGGTCCTCTCCCTATTGGAATGTTATAGGTCCAATAGTGAAACCTAAATTGCTCCCATTGGCGCGGCAGCCCCTTGCTTGGCCGCAGCCAACTTTGGTGTGTGTGAAAGGGTGAATGTGTTTAACGATGTAAAGTGCTCTGTTGTTGTAGATCTGTCTGACAGTGGTACAGAATTAGGAGAGATAAGAATGGGATGTATTTTTTTAACAAATTGGTGGATGTGATTTAGTTTAAGCTGTTTTTCTATTGATAACCAGTGTAATTGAGTGGAGTGAGTGTGATCGATGTGTGTATGAGGATGGGAGCTTTAGTACAAGATGGATAAGTTTGTGTACCATCAGATTGGATATTTAAATTATTGTTGATTTTTGGTTTTAAGCCAAATAAGATTGATTCTGTTCTACCCAGATGAAGAGACTATTTGATATCAACTAGCCACTCGTACACACTGGACAACTTAGTACACAGTGTTTGTTCTGTGACCTGTACATCTTTTCCTGACTCGGATTCATCTGCCTATAAGGGGAGCTCACAGTTGTCAGCTGATTTCATATCATTTACATACAGTAAAAACAACAATGGACCAAGTATGCTGCCTTGAGGTACACTGCATGTTATGGCTGCTGCCCCGGACACCACTCCATTCACAGCCACTCTTTGTTCTCGACAAGCTAGATAGGAACACATGCAATCAATAACGTTATCATAACATATGATATCTTTAAGTTTGTACGATAGAATTCTATGGTTTACCGTATCGAATGCTAAAACTTCTAAAGCTTCTGTTTTAGCATTTGATACCAGGGGACCATTCGACCACTCAATGGCAGACGTGTATTTGGTGTGCACCAGGGTTTGGATGGCAGCATTCAGTTTTTATAAGCTACACTAACAGAGCTAAAAAAGAATGTTTTTTTTTAATTGGCAAAAACAAATGCTAACTTACTGAAATCATTTATCTTTTGTGTTGGACCCAGCGGGCCATTTGAAGGACCTAGCACAGACTCCAAGGAGGAGTTGCGGGCAAAGCACCAACAGAGAAAACACCAGAGAGCCAAAGCTCGAGCACAATGCGAACGCAAGTGGAGCCGGTCAGGAAGAAACACGGACAGACACATGGCTGATGTCAAGATAGAGCTGGGCCCTATGCCATTTGATCCCAAATATTGAAAATCTCACTCTCTCTTTCTGCTACTCAATCATATTTGCTGCACATTTTGAAAACTTGGGTTGCGTTTAGATATTAAACTGTTTTATGTTATGGTTACCGAATGTCTTACAGCTGTTTGTTGTGTTAACGTATTACCTGATTTGGTGTATTTAATATCTGCTGCACATTTCTGAGAGTTTAACATTTGACCAAAAGTGAACTGAAGCATTCTTTGACTTTGGCCTCATAAATTTTTGAACCTGAATGTGGCATCACTTTTAATATTGAACAGAAAATTAGAAATCCAACTTCTGTGAAGAAAATGCCACAATTTTGTTGTTTTTTTATTTGCTGCTAATGAGGTGTGGATGTGATTTGTTGTTTTCTTACATTCCACCTCCGGCTTGTTTAACTAGACCTTGAAGTTAACTTCACTTCAAATTGACTGGAAAGATGACATCCCAAATAATTTAATTGCACTTAAATGTGTTTGAGTTGAAATATATTTATATCTGTAGCACATTCATTCCCTGTCACGATGTCCCTGAGGCAATTCTTTCATAAATAAAGATGCTTCTTCCAACTCTTCCTTCAGGAAAATGAGTGTGAAATAGTTCTTCTCTTGGCATGTAGTTATTCCACTTCAGAAACTCCGAGATCTCCTGAAAGGAAACACAAACATTAGGTGCCTTTCTAAACATTTTATTTAAATGAAGAACTGTAACCTTTACCTTTTCCAAAACATCAAAAAACACCAGATGTGATGGCAGGGAGTGTGTGTGCGAGAATGAAGTCCTGAGCCAGAGGAGAGGGGCTTCATAGAAATCTTCAGCTTCGTCGAAGTATCCCTCTTCTCCAAGGTCCGGCGGACACTCAAGGAACCTCATCTTCATCGGGCAGTGGATGTGGCTGCGAGTACAGTGTGTTGTGTTGAACTTAATTCAGACTGGAGAACTCACAAAGGTACAAAACACATTTTGAAATCTCTTTCTCTGTAATTGTTGGGAGATATTTTAGAAAGAAAATATTCAATGAAAACTGCCTACCTGCACCCAATGTTATGTCTTATCCAACCCTCAAACAGTCACACAGATTACAAACCCAGTATCACACAGCCTGGGGTCTATTGCAGAGGTACTTCCAAACCACTCAGCTCAAACTAAATACAACATAAACTAAATCACCTCCTTGACCATCATCATGCTGTAATTATACCCAATAACACCTCAGATGCTTTCTCTGGTTTCTTATTACTGATAACTGCAATGACTAACTTTGATTACTTGTTTGATCTTTTGCTGCTCTTTGTCGCTCGATGTAAAAACTGACTTCTTACAGCGATCACCATAGTACCTTGTCATAAGAAATGAAAGTAGTACACAAACTGGCATGTGTGGCTAGTCGGGTAAGTTATTCATTAATTTTCAAAAACAATTCAATCTGGACATTGTATCAAATAAAACAATTAAAAAAACAGTTTGAAATGACTAAAGTATTGTGAAATGGCATGTGTCAAAACTAGACACAAATTGAATCTACATGGTTTGTAGCAGGAGTAGTGGAGGAGGTTGGTGGTCAGGGCTCTTCACACGTCTGTGCATGTTGTAAACCTGCAGACTTTATGTGTTACTAATATTTCACTAAAGAAACTGTGCAGCTACACTAAAAAATTTTAATTGAGCAAAAATCATTAAAACAACCATTGAACTGTACAAAAGAATTACCTTGGTGAGAACCAAAAAAGAATAAAATGTTACTATGAGCCTCAGTCAGGCTCCTGTAGGATAAACACACCAGAGCTTTCAGGTGAGGAAATTAAAGCCACAAAAGGTCCCATCACTAAACTCGTTCTGCAGGTGTGATGACTTGAGTCGTACCTGTAGAACGGTGTTGAGTGGCACGGCATGAGGAAAAGGATGTTTGGCATTTCGTGGGTGGAGTCGCCGCTGACGTTACAAAATTTCTGCAGGTGTGTCATCACATCAAGTGAGCCACGCTGGTGAATGAGGCCGGTGTACAGAGCAGGGACCAGGTTGGCCACCAGCAAGAAAACTGCTGCAGCCAGACGCCACGTTTTCAAACGAGAGATGGATATCCCTGTGGTAAAAACAAGAAGGCCACATATAAGCACATCTGTGTGGCAGGAGGTGTGATTAACACTGGGCATGGAAGGAATAACTCACCACAGAAGACCATACAGAAAGGCAGCACAGGGTAGATAAATCTGAACTCCTTATGAGGTAGCAAACTGAAAAGAAATAAATATAAATAAATTATCTTGTCAATTCTCTTGTCACATGAATGAAATTTACACTGCGTCTGTTTTATCATTGTATGATTCAGTTTTAGTATTTTTAAACCCCCCAATAGCTTTGGTAAACTGAAAGCATATATTTAAATACCATTTTACTAAAAAAAACATGCTCTCAGACTGATAAAATGCCTTGCTCTGCAAAGGCAAACTGAAGTACCCAGACAAAGCTCACATGCACACGAAGCATATGCTAATTCTCCATAGCAAAGCTCTAAACCCAGACTAGAACCCACAGCCTTCATGCTCAAGTTAAAGTGCTGGTCACTACGTCAAGGGAAAGAAAGTGAATGGTCTAACAAGCTTTTCAGCCGAAAAAGGATCATTAAATTGAGATAATTTCTCTTTTAAATCAAGGCTAAATATTTTTCAACAATGTCACATCTGATATTAAATCTCTTGCATTGATTCCCAGAGGGCCACAGTTATACAGTAATTACTGATTGTAATGAGACTGATCTTCATTGAAGAGATAAGACATAGAAAACATGAAGGACCGTGGACTTTATATATACACAGACAACACTGAATGACTAAAACTAGCAGATACACTGCAGTAGAGTTGTAGATCAACTATTGCCTCCAGCAAACTGTTTATGTTACTGTGGGGGCATAACACCCACAACTCACATACCCTGCAAGGCACAAGAACTGCTCTTGTCAATGGAGTCTGACTGGCTTTAAACAGAGAGGTAATTCACTCCAGTCAGTTTTGAAGACCCTTATGACAAGATTGAATAGATTTGTTGTGATTTAATGACTAATGTAAAAACAAAAGTTCAATAGGGGAGTGATTCTACTCTTTTTTCCCCAAGATGTGATAGTTCTTCTATATTTGATTTTAACGAATGAGTGAGAAGCTTCTTTGAAAAATGTGTGACCCACAGGAAATAATGTCTACTGCACATCATCATACAACCTTTCTTCAAAGAATATGAATGGTTCCTCTCTCTGAAACAGTTTTACCTGTAAACCACGATGGTCCAGATGATGGCCACCAGCAGGATTTTGTATCGAGTGAAGACGAGGCTGCAGCCGTGAAGAAAGAAAGGAAAGTGAGGCCCAATCACCACGACGAACCCCTGCGTGAGGTACCAGTGCCAGGGATGGGAGCCGTAGAAGTCAGCCACACCATGGAAAATGTTAAACTTCAGGAAATTGAACTGAACCAGAGTCCACTAGGGAAAACAAAAAAATCAGACTACAATTTTGAAATCTGACTTGAAATACTGGAGTGAAAATACATATAAAATCCTTTTTTACCTTCTCATAGTACACACAGTCTATCAGAGTTGAAATGGTAACAGCTAGCAGCCTGGAAACAAGGACATTATGCTGAAATGACAGAAACTGGAAGAAAATTGGTGTTTGAGTGGATAAGAGGATGAAAGCACAAACCCTGTAGGAATATAGTTATGGGTGATGAGTTTCAGTTTTTTTTCCTCCTGCCAGAAATGGTAGATGAGCAAAGGAAACCAGACAATCAGAGCTGTTGGTCGAACAATCACAGCCAAGGCCACCAGGGCCAAATACTTCACACTGGAGTAGAAAAACACAACAGAATGAGTGTAGGATCAGTGTTTGAGAGGTTCGGGGTAAATAGAAATTAGACAATGAGCTGTGTCAGAGACCTGTTCTGTGTTTTGGATCCTGGCAGAGGAAAGTAAAAAAGAGCCAGAGAGGTGAGGGCGGTCTCAGTGCTGTTGGTTAAAGTCCTGGTACAACAAAACCAAGTAAACCAGGAGCACATGTGACAGAAAAACTGTGGGGAAAACAAGACACTGCATTAGCATAAAGGGTTGATATTTTAGGCTTATAAATATGAAACTACTATAAGACTGAATACTCAGATCATATTTATGATACCTCATATCAATGCACATTTCCTTTATTATTCTGTCATGCTTATTTTTCCTGTTTGTCTGCACCGTTGATTTTGAATATTTCTCATCAAAGATGTTGAACTAGTGTGGTTATTATACAGCAGACGACTTAAATGTAAAGTGACTACGTCATTTTGGTTTCAAATATCTTATATGCAGAGGTAACATCATGATTTCATCTGTAATCACTACTCACATTAAGAATCGGATGTTTGCAATTAAAGATTTCATGCATGACAAGTGAAGAAACTTATAACAGTATTTCAACAATACCGTCCAATTGGCAACATCCTGGTTTTCCAGTGTACGAAAAAGGAAGAAGAGTTTTACATCTGCATATGCCGCCAATAGTGCCTGGATCACTCGAGGAAGCCAGATCTGCAGATAGATCAAGCAGAATCTTATAAAGATGAGAAACTGTGCTGATGAAAAAAGGAGAGGGAATACGAAAAAAAAAAAAAAAACTCACCAGGAGATAAACCGAGTCACAATTTAAGAAGTTCAGTATCTTGTACAACAACGCAAAGAAGAGCGGATATGTGAAACCTCTTATTCCTTGCCTCCATTCCCAGGTCAGATACCCATAAGTCACACTGTTAAGTTTTCAACTTTACAAAGGTTATGAGATTAAAACAAAAAAAAAAAAGAAGGAAAATAACATCCCCACACAGGAAAATTATATGCCCACCTGTGGTTTACTCTCTGTATGGTCATTTTTTTTTTCAGACTTAAAACTGTGTTCAAAATGACGCAAGTCACTAAACGGTGAACAAACAATCATAAATCATATTCAGAGCTTTGATCTGCACCTTTGTTGTCAATAATTTATATTTTAAGAGAAAACCTTTGGCTTTAAGTCAACATTTTATTACAGTAGAAATTAGCATTATGTCACTTTCATACTATATTGTATTGTTTATATATATATAAAGTCCTGTGAACGTAGAAACTCATGCACATCAACTGAACCGAATGCCTTCCACTGACCGAGCAATAAAAGATCCAGTGGTTAAAAAGTAACTCATGCTCCAGAAGTTTTACTTAAATATTTGCATGGTATTAACAACAGTGATTTTACTCATAATCGAGTGGGATTAAGCAAGTATCAATTTCACTATAGTTTCCAGCTCTGCTGGTGAGAGGATATTTGAAGACCATGTGGTGGGAAACCTCCAGAGACTGCCAGTACTCATCAGGGACGAAGCTGGTCTGAACCAGGGAGCAGTTTATCAGCCTGAACACCACAGCAAACACCAGCAGTCTGGCTCTCAGCACACCTGTAGAGGACAGCAAACTCAACTCACACGTCCATCCACTGACCGCACAGTCACTCTCCTCCGTGGTAATAATGCTCTTAAACCGTACCGTCGTTCAGGGAGCTGTCGTTTTCCCTGGAGTACAGCTGAGATTTACGTTTCCTCAGCTTCACATCCTCCGTTTTGCTTTCAAATCGCAGCCTGAGTTTCTCCATCAGGACATGTCAACTTGGACTCTTCAACTCCTCAGATATGAGCAGGAGCTCATCCAGACGAAACTTCTGTCCTCGAGGTTCACTGACACGGGATTTAATTGAACTCTCAGCTGCACACCCACAGCTTTTCTTACGACGACTGACAAAACAATGTTTATTAAAATGTCAGTAAATATAAACACCATACAGGGTAAGTGTTCCAACCTGGTTCCAACTGCTTCCGCCTCTAAGGTCCCATTTCCGGTGCAAAGTTTACAACAAACTTCAGTATAAAAGCTTCTTACTTTCCTCACAGCGCTCGATCTTCTTTTGTTTTAAATCAGTAGTGTGAAAACAACCACATAGTGCAATACTGCCTCTCACTGCCGGGAACGGATGTGTGCATGGACCATGGTGTTCACTGTTTGGGGTAATACCTACAGGTGTAAACCTTCCTCCGCTGGGGGCGCTGGTCTGCTGCTGTGCTGCTCTGGCTCAGGTCACAGTAGAAGAAGAAGTGTCCTGTCCTCATGCTGCTGCCGCTTCTTCCACTGGTTCCCTCTGTTTTTACCTGTTTTTTTTTTGTTTTTTTTGTCTGTGTGTTTCTGCTTAAGTTCTCACAGACTCGTCTCTCTCACCGTGTCCCCGGTGAGTTAAAAACGTTCCAGAAATCTGTTTATGTAGCGGATGAGACGTCCTGTCAGACTCGTAGTTACAAAACGGGGGTTGTTTTGTAAAAGGACAGTCTGCTCAAAATAAGACTAACTCCATCAAGCAACAGTATTATAAGTAATGTTTTATTGAAAACTAATTTGTGTGACTCTAAAGACATTTTTATAAGACTTGCAAACTCTTAAACCTTGTTGATTGTTGAAGGTAATTACAAGCAAACGCCTGTATTCAACGAATTACTTTGTACGTATTAAAAATTAATATATTTATCTTTGAAGCCACATCCACTCCCAATTATTGTTGCTGTACTTATTCCAGAAACTGTAATTTTCTTTTTCCAGAATCTAATTTGGGGTTTTTTTTCTTTTTTTTTTTAATACAATAAATACATAGTTCATAGCCAGGTGTCATCTTATGTCATTTATTTAATAGTGTTTTTGTTTGTTTGTTTTTACTACGAAATATATTTGAGTTGGATCTTTATAAAGCTTAAGATACAATCCACTGTCCAACATTTAATGATGAAATATACATACATACATACATACATATACATACAAATAGTACTTACATGGATTTATCTGAAGCCAAAAGTCAAAAGCTTGTTAAGATACAAGTTCCTTTGAATCCAAAATGAAATTGTAAGGGCAGGGTCCGGAAGCCAGTAGAGAAGAATACACATCTTTGCGAGAGGAGAGTCAACATTATTGCTGGCTCTGTTCTAAAAATACAAGACAGAAGTTCAAAGGTCCTCCTTTTTAATGAAAACAATCTATTCATATTTTTAATGAAAGTTCACTTAATAGTTTAGTAATGGAATGGTTCCTGACAGTTTTACTGTAATATCAGTGTCATTTTATTAGTGTTACAGTTACATTTGGTGTACATGCTATTTAACTGCTAATTAAGTTAGAGTTCATTTTAACAGCATAATATAAGGCATAATTTGTGATCCATAAGATTGTATAGATTTGTGGTATTGCTGCCCTCTTGGAATCTTATAGTCCTAAATAGTCAGCTGCACAAGCTCAGACAAATGGCTATTTTTAACTTTGAGAAGGAGAATTTTATCAACTGATAAAGGAACACCACATATTTTTCATTGCTTAGGAAAGGAAGGACGAATTATAATCTTCATATTGTAATTAGTAAGGATAAGAGTAACATTAATTAATTAGTTCAATAATTTCCCTCTGGGATTAATACAGTATTTCTATTCTATTCTATTCTATTCTGTTCTAATTTGGGTTAGTCAAAAAATGTGTTTCATTAGATTTATTGTAGCAAAGGTATAATGTTGCATGAAGAGAAATAGACAATGTAGAGTACATCTGAATTCACGCAGAGTACTCTGATCTTCAGATGTGTACAGGCAAATGTATTACTGCACAGTTAATTTGCACCAGCCTGTATCTTCTGCTGTGAAAGTGCACCAGGCCGAGTAGATTAATGGTATTCTTTGACTTTCATATTCCTACAGATACTTCAAAAGTCCTGTGACTGCTCAATAACAGAGGATTTTTGGATTGTACGTCATCCAGCCGCAGCAACTGTTCAGAGTGGAGAAGCCTGTCGGAGAACCTCCAGTATTCAATAGTGATTATTAACGCTCAAGTATTTCTTTAGTAACTTTAAATCTGCTGTTAGATTATTGGCTTTCTTCAAACAAGGTCAGCAAATCATGACTTTGTTGGAAGCACTAGCAACAGTCATGCAACATGCTCTAAATGTTGCAAGAACATGTAACATTCAAATGAGTGTGAAATAGCTAAAACACAGTGAAGTTCATGGCTAGAAGTCCCTTGACATTGCATTTTCTCTTTCAGGGTTGTCCAGTGTCTGAAGTTCGAGAAGTCATGTTTCGACGAAGACTGCCATTCACACAGCTGGCCTTAGCCGCACTGCTCGGAGTCGGTGGTGGTATTTATATCTATGGGCCTTATTTCGAGCCAGTGCCAAAGCCCTCAGAGGAGCAGAGCCAGGATGTACCAAAGAAAGAGAGTGAAAAGGACTGAACATTTCATCACTCCCAGGAAGAACTTCACAGGCAGAAGCCAAAACAATCGCAGGCTGCAGGACTGCCACAGCGGGAGCCCAAACAAACCAGAGTGAAGTCTTTATTCCAGTAACTGCATTGTGCGATTATAAAAAATATACAAAAGAATTTATGATCATCTATGCGGAGCTGTCTATCTCAAAAGGACTTTTCTCATATTTTTCCGTACCTGTTCTCTTTTCACTCTTTTCATATGCTTGAAAAAGAACACAGAAATGAAAAAAAAAACCTCAATTGTATTTGCCTTATACTGTTATTCTTACTTCTGTATGTGTAACAAATGTAATTTATTAACTGAATAAATGGCTTTGAGTACAAAAAATGCAAAACAATATATCTAAGTCTGTTATCAAATGGATCTTGCGTCTAACTGGAAAGTAAGGCTGCAACATAACATTATTGTGTCCAGAGTTTTAAAAGACTACCGCACAACTAGTTACAATACAGTATTTTACTAAAACAAGAAGTCCTTAATATATCCCGCTTTAGTTAGGATTCATGAGCACCATGCAATTACTGATTTCTAACATGCTAGAATTTTGCTTTAGAGAGATTAAACATACGTCAAAAAAGTTTGGGGATTTTTTTCTTATCTTTTCAGAATCCTCCCAGCAGCCACTTTCTGTGAAGTGCTGCTGCTGCAGTGAAACGTGCACCTTTCTATCAGGGCACATGCAAAAAAACCAAACCAAAAACAACATAGGGATAGGGAAACAATAAATATATGGTAAGTGAGAGAATAAATAAGTACCACTTTATCCCTGTCTATATGTTTCCTGACCTTACCAAATGATGTGCAAATTATATATCCAATGAAATGCTTCTGTGTCTGTACAGTTATCCAAATACAGACCTGCATCATCTCTAAACGTTTTCTATCTTTGTTACCTGGGGTAAAAGGAACTTTTCAGCTTTAAAGCTGATAAAAAAAAAATGTTTTTTGAGGTCAAACATGTCAGGGGGTCATCAAAAAAATGCAAGGAACTGATTTCATCAGGGTTATGTTTGAAGTGGTATTTACCAGCAGCAGATACATGAAGGCCCTGTTCACACAAAAATATTGTCTGGAAACTGAAAGTTTTTCCATTTTTGTTTCAGAAATGTTTTGTGTTCTATAAAGGCAACATTACTATAATGATTACTGTTCATGTGGAAACACATAAACACTGAGAATGGATTAGTGGCATGCTAGGCCATTTGTTGGTACTGAAATATAACCTCACATCCCTATGCACCAAGAACAGTATGGTATAAGTAAATTTAAGCTGCCCTTCATTGCTATAGGCTCATTCAGTATCTGGTAAATGTAAAAAAAAAAAAAAAAGTTCCTCCACACATCCAAATGATTTTATAGTTCATGTACACAATATTGTGGAAGTGTTACATTTAGGAGTTTGACCAGCTGAAGCACCCTGCAATCCTGCATTGCTTGTTATTGTCGATCTATTTGTGTATGTGAGAAGACCTATTTACTGTGACTGTTTTGTGCAGATGCATTACTATGTTTCAGAAAAAAACATTTTCTGTAGCCTGTGATTAAAACCTACTAAAAATGCATTGCACTGAGGAAAACATTTTCTAAAAGCTTTCACTTAATATTTTATTACAGTATAGGTAGAGCTTGTTTTAAAGTGTCACGGATGTTTGTTTCTGCGTTGCAACCATTAGCTCCACGGAGCGCAAGCCACTCGATCTCACTCGGCTCCGGTCGGCTAAACTCGGCTCCACTCGCCCTGCAGTTTCTCCGCGGGGAGGAGCTGTTTCTCCACAGCCACAAGGACTGTAAGGTGGCGCTTTCTGTCAATGAGCCTGCTCCCATGTCTACCCAAACTTACCAGCAGCAGAAGCAGCAGCAGCAGCGGGGACAAAGTCGGTAAACCCCTCGGGTGATATTGGGGAAAGATTTCAGCTAACTACTCGAGTTCCTCCAGCAGCAGCGGGAGCAGCTTTCACGACGCCCCGGGGCCGTTGGTGAGTACTTTCCTCAAGAGTTTTTCAGGAAATGTGAAATCGCTGAACGCAGCCTGTAGAGTTAGTTTGGAGTTCACACTAGTTCAAGGGACCTTTACTATCAACCTCACTTCACGCTAGGATTTTGCTTTGCGGCTTCCTCCTCGAAGCCCCCTCAGTACTGGCAGAGGAGAGTTTTTTCCACCTGCCTGCTGCTCCTCGGTGAGCTGAAACACACTGAGCCTGTGAGAGTTTGTCCCAGCAGGAAGTATGAACATGTTTCCCTCTCAGGCTGACCGAGGCTGTGAAGCTGCCTGGCACCATGTTGTCCTCTTGGCAGGATGAAGTGGAGGTTCTTTCTTCAGAGGTCACATGGTTACAGTGACAGCCACATGAGGACCAGCTGAGGATCATTACATTTTGTCTGATCTAATCGATTTTTATTTATTTCTTTATTTTTTGCCTCAGTCTGGTAATGGTTTTACTTGTGCTCCAGTTTTTGCAGCTGATAAATACTCACAAGGTATTTTAAGGTTATCACCCTCTTTTAAAGATACAGGCTCAACATATCCATCACCTGCGTGCTGCCAGCTTTGACTTCACTGGCTGAGGTGACGTTTACAGTGTTGTCCATGGCTGGGTATTCCCCTAGGAGCCAGCCAGCCTTCCTTTGAGGTGGAAAGTTTTCCAGGGTGGGTCTTCCACTTTATCTGCGACCAATGATTAAAGTAGCTTTTTATTTGCTACTGATTGGTGGTGCAGAAGAAAATAGCAAAACATATAGTGATTCAGAGCTGAGTTTCCTAAGCAGGTTGTACTTTAACTTATTGGAAAAGCTTTACAGGGGAACTACATAACAATATTTGACAGCTCCATCTGTCAATATGATCAAGTGTCAAATACCGGTTAAGACAATCGACCTGTATGTATAGGGTGAAACTATTAATAAAATATCCTTTTTTAAGTCTTCTAAGTATTTGGTTCTTTTATCCAATTATGTTTTAACATTTTCACATTCTCTGCGGTTTGACTAAGTTGACAGTTTATTAAAAGATTATAAAAGTTTTACTCAGTTTCTCAGTTTATACATTCCAAGGACTGGATTAAGTCAGAAATACAGTTTCCCCTCCTTTTTTCAGCACTTTGGTGTTTGTTAGTTGTTTGTGGTGAATATCTGTACACATTTGTTTTCTAACTTGCCCTCATGAGCCATTGACATGAACTTCACTCTGTTGGAGATCAATTGATTAGTTGATAAATCAAGTGCTTATGTCTATTTTTTAAGCAATGCCAAATTAATTTTGTATCACCTTATTAGTTGTTAATATAAGATCCTGTCTGTTAGAAGTATGGACTAAATATCATTAGGTTTGGACTTGTTGGACAAATTCTTGGTGTGTCTGGTTTTAAGACATTTCTTTTCATTCAGGATGGCTGGTTAGTTAGAGTCTCTTTCTCAGTCTGATATCTATTCCGATATTCAGTCAGATATGAAACTGGGCACTCAACACTACTTTAGTGTTGAGTGAACACTAATTTTCTTATATTTTTATTACTTTAGTTGTCTGAAATGTAGATTTTATGGGTTTAATTGAATCAGTATTGTTCAGTAAGTTGTTGTGTTTTGGTGCATAAAGATATGCATCATTTTGTGAATTCATTTACCAGAAATGCTATTAATATTAAAGCCTATGGACAGTTGCCTTGCTTTGGTGGTTTGGTTATACAGCTGTACCAGACCATAAACTGAGTCGATTACATAGAGTAATTATGTGCCACTTTGTGTTATGATTGTGGGCAGCTGGAGCAGATCTCTGCTTACAAGAAGCTAAAGGTAGTGTCCACCCTGGGCAGGCTTCCTGTCGATCACAGGGGGAAAATAATGGAGTGCAACGCACTCCCTTCACACCAGTGGTCAAAAGACACAACTCACAAAGCTCACTGTGCTTGTTCTGTGTGACCCTAACAGAGAAATTCCCTACAGAATATAGGTGAAACACTGTAAGGTAATACTGTAAGGTAAGACTAGTTAAGACCCCTTCACACTTTCTTGTCACAACATACGTCAGAGGATAATCCTCCTCAAACACAGCAGTTGTTTCTGCCCTACATCAGATGATGGTGTTGTTGTTGTTGTTATGGGAAACGATGAATGTAGTTAAGTTAAAAGTAACACGTAGTTTTACATTTCTATTTAATCTCTGTAAGACCTTTTCCAGCAGGAAGCTTGGTATTAAGTGACGCATCCATGTGGGAGTACTACAAGGAGCCGTTTGTGTCTTTTTAAAAGGTTAAGGGATACCTGAGACTTCCCAGTGTTGAATTAGTTTAACTCTGAGCACTAAAAGGTAATAAAGCAAAGTGAATATATCACGGTAGTTATTGGCAGAAGGCAGCAAGTCACAAGGAGACTTTTCGTTTTCGTGTTTAAAATACGTCAACTTTTAGTTTTCTCCTCTTCTTTGAATGTTGTTTCAGAGGTTTAAGGCAGCGATGAAGACAGGTTTCCATGCTCTTTTTGTTTGCTGCACTCAGGTTTTTTCCTCGTCTAACACAACAGACAGTCAGAGCCGGTTTCCTCCTCACCGCTGTAATAGCTCTGGGAGGTGCCATGTGATGAGGAAATGCTCGTGTAATTTTAGATTTCTTGTTAAGTGGACTGGACTCACTTGACCATGAATTAACATTTATTTTAAATTCTTTAAAGCATTACATATTAATTGCCATATAATTGTTTTTATGTTTGTCAGCGAGTAGTCATCTGATTACCTTGATAGCAGTCTATAGAAATTTGCAAACAAAATCTGCCCTCATTGTGGTTTTTCTTGTCTGTGTCACTCCTGATATCTGTTGCTACAAAAGCACAAATTTAGTATTGCTCTGGTTTTTGTGTCATGTCATGGTTTTTACAATGTGAGGAACTCGGTTTTAGAGAAATAAATGCAGTCCCTACATGTCGGATTGAGTTGTATAGAAAGATTTTCATATTTCAAGTCATGACTGGGGGGAAAAAAAGTTTCTTCCTAACTGTGAAAATCTACAGTCAACATGGAAGACTGAAAAGTCAAATTGTGAATGTTTTGTTCCTCACATATGGCAATCAATAGGGAAGTTTGTTTCTTTCAAGAAACATTTTTTAATGTACTATTTGATCAATATTTAAAAAACAGCTGCTGCCGTATACAATGACCCAGACTATTTATGAAACCTAATTAGACAACCTGCTCACACAATGCGCGACAACTGATGTGAACATATTGTCCATACTCTGATAATACAAACACGTGTTTAATGTGCTATGATAAAGACAATTTGTACGCAGTTTGCAGAACTACCTGACAACATCTGTGTCTGCTTCAGTAACAGCTGTGATGAAAGTTTCCTCTGTGTGAAACTTTGAGTGTGTCTGCATCAGAAGAATAATGAGCTAATAGTTTATCTGTTTGGCGTCTCGCAGGGTCTTTATGGGATTGAGGTCACTGCTCAGGCTAAGTCATTGATACTTTAGTTTTCTCATGACTAAAATATTCTTTCTGCCAACAGCTCATGGTGTTCCGATCATTCTCCAATTAATTTTATGATTATAGGCTGATTTGCTTTTTTTTGCTTTTTCTCTTGTTGCAGTCACTAAGACTTTCACTAAGACATACTTGTGCAACCACACCTGTTTTAATCTGTTGGTTAACTCCCTTATGTCTGTAAAGTTGGTTACTTTTCTGCAAATTTGTGTGACTGTGTGTGTGTTTTTGTAGTCAGAAGTGCAACACAGACCTGTTCAGCATATTGCAGAGATAAGAGGTACACTCTACATGGGTTTAATTGTTGATGGGAACAAACGTAACTGAGCTTCTTCTGCCAGTCCCGATGGAGTTTTAAAGTTAAAAGTGAAGCTTCATTCATAACTTCAAATCCGCCTGAGTCACATTTGGTCCATAAGCAGGAATGTGTACGTCATTGTTGTCGAGCTCAGAGGACCCAGCTCACCATTTTTGGCCACACTGGTGTTAGTAGCAACCAGTTCCATCACAGTGCATTCACCTTGGGTCTGGATTTTGCGCGAGACCTTAAGCTGCTTATGGCCCCAGATGAAAGGTTCCGTTAAAGAATGCAGACTCCCCTTTTCTTCACGGTCATCACATGATGGACCTGCACTTTGTTTAAACTGTTTTTGTCCTGATCACTCAAGTGTTAGCAAATGAGGATGTTACATTCAGTTGTGAGTTATGTACTAAATGGGTTTAATATGTATTTATTTCATCACCAGTATGTGGTCAATGATTGTCTTTTGAAGAATGGAGGGAAGTTAAATTTTTGGTACTTTCACATCTTGAGCCTTGAGTTGGTAACACTGTGTTTTCAGCACGAGAGAAGCAGAGGAATTTAAAATTGCTTCCTGTTACAGTGTCAGCAAGAGTAAGCGGCTCCTACGTCACACTCATTAGCTCACTGCGCTGTGTCAATGATACGAATCTTTCCTGCAAGTAACATGAAACGTTTAAACTCATTTTGTGTTTCCTTTACCAGCAGTCAATGTATGTTAAACTAAACACTATAAAATCCAGGGGATTGTTATCTGTGGTAAGAATGACAGTACTGTTCATAGTTATTGCATATTTTACAATATAAACACACCAAATATGTGGGAACATTATTTTATTAATTGTAATGGAGATGGCTGCAGTCAGTGGATGGCTTGTTGTGTTGTGCATTTAAAGGTAATGTCTATTTTTGGAGGTGGTCCTCTGCACTGGAGTTCTGTCATTGCATTTCATTTAATCTTGGTTTATTTTGATCAGGTTTCTCATCGAGACTGAGGTTTGATCATTTTATGATTTGTACCTGTGTTTATTTGTCTGTGATTATGGCCCATAGGTTAACTGTGTGGCTTTGTTGTATTTCAGAAATTAAGGACCCACAATGTCTGATGGGGAGTATGATTACCTCATCAAATTCCTAGCCCTCGGTGACTCTGGCGTGGGAAAAACCAGCTTCTTGTACCAGTACACAGACGGCAAGTTTAACTCAAAGTTCATCACTACTGTGGGAATCGACTTCAGAGAAAAACGAGTGGTGAGTTGAATTCTGATGCTTTACTCAGCCCAGCTTTGGAATATCTGGGATTTCCCCCGTGAGTCTATGCTCTGGACTAATGATGCAACATTTCCTCACATCCATAGGTTCTGCAAGCATTTTCAAGTCCCCGATTAGGAGCTTAAATACATTCCAACAACATTAAGTAACACTCCTTTAACAAAGGGCTACTGACAAATGTCTTAACTGAAATCTGCGTGGTGACTCATGAACAGCAGGCAGCACCCTCCTAAAGAATAAACACTTGAAAGAGTTGGCAAACAACTCTGCCATATTTACACCGTTGTCCTTCTCATGCTGCTTCCAGCTCCTGGAATATAACCTGAACCCGCGATAAATGGTATTTACCCCATAACCTTCACTCTCTTTAGGTGTTTTCCCTCCTTTCCACGTGAAGAACCCTGAAGGATGATTCAAATGTTCTTTTGTAAAAAGAAAACTTAACATTTTGTTGTGGTAGCAGACATACTTGCAAGCAACATTACCTGCAACACTTGTATCCTGTTGTTGGTTTCCTTTTCTTGGTTTGCGGGGTCATGTTCCTGGTGTGTGCTAACTATGAAAATGATGAGTTCAGTACAGATATCCAATTTCTCCAGGGTGATCAACAAAGTATGCTTATCCAGCCATGTTTTTTGTTGTTGTTTTTTTACCATTCAAGAAGATAGTCAAGGGGAATTAGAGACATTTTCATAGAATTTTCTGGAGGCATCTAAAAAAAAAACTTTGTTAAAGAGCCATGTTTGTATTTGTATTTATGTAGTCTCCATCTGTTCTGATGAATGCAGTATCATGTGTAGCATTGTCCTGCTGAAAAAGAAAAAAAAGGTGCCTCAACAGCAGAGAACTTTCACCTTGTTTTGGCGGCTCGTTTACAGAATACATTGCAAGTCTGCATTCAAAAGTCTGCATTCAAACTAAAGCGTTTTTCTGGCCTCTCATGTGTTGTGAACTGACCAAAATGTGCAGTCTGCACCCAGACCTTTCCTGAAATGAAAACTAAAACCAGGACCCTTTCCAGGAGGTCACCCTAATGTAAACGTGGCCTAATGCCATCCCACACTGCCAGAAACAGCATCCTGAAAACAACCTGGATGGTCCCTTGTACACATAATTTCTTCAGATTATCTGAATCATCGCATATGTGATACAATATTGAGGAGCATTTCTACTCTGATGGCTCGTTCAGGGTGGAGCTTGTCTTTTGCCCCTTGGCTTTCGCGCCACGTGATTGGATGCAGCAATAATAGAAGATGAATCGCTGAGATTTTGATTGACATCCATTTTCACATTTTTCAATTCCTACATGTGAGAAACTGCTCAAACTCAGTTTTCAACAATGTGAAATTTTAAAATTAATAATTATTTTATTCAGTCACTCGGTAATTGGCAGGTTCTTTATATTATTGAATGGTAACTTATTGATTCCTTTCTAATTACAGCACTCACACACTGGCTATTTACCTGAAAGATAATTTAGCTAAACTCAAACTCTGCGTTAATATGGAAGTGAGTATGATTCAAAAATGTATCTGAAATCTATTACTGGAAATGCCTTTTTATTTTCTGAATAAAACGGCATTTTTTTTTACTCATAAGTCAAATTAATAATCAATCATCCAGGCTGCATTTTTCATTTTTTCTTCAAGACCGCTTATCCTGTGACTTCATTTGAATTAAAAAAAAGAAAAAGGCTTTTAAGATCTAATATTCAAAAGATGCCCCAGCAGATGGTTATCAAACTCAATTTGAAATGTGAAATATGAAACTCTGAATGCATTTGCAGAAATGCTTTTTCATTGCAAGGTTATAGCTGCATGATTTGACTCATAAATAGAATTGATAATGGATCATCCAAACTGCATTTTGATTTTCTTATTTAGGTTGTACGTTTTATGACAGAACTCAAAAGAAAACACAAAGAGGAGGTTGCCTTTTCGTGTTTATTATGCCCATCCTCAAAAAAAGGATCAAAATTAAATTTGACTTTGCATGAAGTGGCGAAGGAGAGTGAAGTCAGTGGCTGCTCTCCTTCTGGACGTGGGATATATTAAATTAAATTTTTCTTTACCTCAATTCTAAATGAGTTGTTTAACTGCACTCCTTTTATCAGCTTGTCATGTCTTCAAAACAGATACTGGATAACACCGCAGGTTTTTGACCATATGATTTCAAAACAGATAAAGAAGAAGTAAAATGTTTTTAATTTCTCTCAGATATACAAATCTACAGGCCCTGATGGAGCTTCAGGCAAAGGACAGAAGATTCACATGCAGCTGTGGGACACTGCAGGACAGGAGAGGCAAGTGACTTGCCTCTGCTACCGCTTTTCTTTTTTCGCATCTCTTATCTCCAATGATTTGTTTATTTCCTGAACATCAGGTTTCGAAGTTTGACAACGGCTTTCTTTAGAGATGCGATGGGCTTCCTGTTGCTGTTTGACCTCACAAATGAGCAAAGCTTCCTCAACGTCAGAAACTGGATGAGTACGTCTTCTGATGACTCCAAATGAACTTAAAACAACATTTCATTCAGAGAGACTCTCTAAATATTGAGCACATGATTATTGAAGACAAATACAATTATATTGAACATTTCATATCAGTTAAATAATTGTGTGCATGAAAAAGCACTCAGAGTTATGAGTGAATCATTTTGAACACCTTTGCTTCTGAATCTCTTTCCTTCTAAAATGGGTATAAATAAATGATCAAATGTTTTTCAGGTCAGTTACAGATTCACGCGTACTGTGAGAGTCCAGATGTTGTTCTGTGCGGCAACAAATGTGACCTGTCAGACCAGAGAGCCGTCAGTGAGAACGAGGCCCATGAACTGGCAGAGCAATATGGGTATGTGTGTGTGTGTGTGTGTGTGTGTGTGTGTGTGTGTGTGTGTGTGTGTGTGTGTGTGTGTGTGTGTGTATATACACATGCACACACACACACACACACACAAACATACCATGCCTGAAAGGGGGTATCAAGCGGTAGTAGCAATGAGTTTGAAAGTAGTTAATTAGTCTAGCAAATTTCATTTCATTATGAACAAACTTACATATTTGAGAAAAGTACTCGAGTACTTGATAAAACAGCCTTATCTTGGGATGTCATTGATGAATAGCTATCATTTTTATAAAGATTTATAAACATTTAAGGACAGATTTTATTGACTGAAATATTATGTGATAAATTAATTAAAAAAAACCTGTTGGAGCCTTTTATAAGTTCTCCATCATTTTGCCGTCGAGGCTTTTTTCTGCTGTGAATCAGATTTTGTGACGATAACGTTTCAGTTCCCAGGTTGGTGAAAACTGCTAGCTAGCCTGATTGTAGCACCTTGAACAAAAGAAAAAAAAGAAAAATCCTGCATTTTTCTTGTTAAACATCTGATAAAGAAACTCCATCCAGATGAAATTACCTTCAATGAGGCAGCTTCAGCAAACACCCGCAGAGCCTCCATCGGATTACAGTCAAATCCTTGTTTTTTCGACCGACTTTTATCTTCCCGTATGACGCTGTGCTGCACGTCGCTGTCAGTCGCTCAAGGATAAATCCATGTAATTCAGCAACAGAGCTGCTTACGGTGATTACAGTCTGTTTTACATGTGTCCTCCTGAACATCTCTGATACTGATAGCAGCACCAGAGCAGAGGGTTTCACTATATTGACCTAAAACAAGAGGCGGAGGTCAAGCTGCCTTTCTTTTCCCTCTCGTTGTTCAACAACCGTGTGAGGAAATAAAAAGCTGTGCGGGCGAAGCTGAGAGTCTGCAGCCGGAGCTCCGCGCCGTTTGAAGGCAGGCTCTGATTGTGAATCAAGGTCACGCTGACGTTTTATCACTTTTTGCTGTCGACACGTTCAATCCGAAGCTCGTGTTTCTCTAAGCGGTGTGGTAACTGAGACATCGAGTCACATCTGTAGTGAGCGCATGAACGGGTGAATGTGACGAGTCGCGTGAAATACATTGATACTGTTGTAGAACTAAAGTCCGAAGCATCAAGCCCAAGACCAAGACTTTTAAAGAGCCGAGACCAAATCAAGACCAAGACCAAGAGCTTGGAGATGTGGTCTCGAGATAAAGACAACATTAACCAATAAGCTTTGATTGGAAGATGACCCACTCTAACCAACTGATCCAGAGTCACATTGAAACCCGGGTTACTATTTTGAGCTCATGTAGGCTTGAAATTGGATCGTTTCTGTCTCTAATGATCTCATCGACATTAATTAGTATGCAAATCAGGCGACAATACCGGCGTCCTCCAACCAGCAGGTCTGTACGAGGAAGCAGCCGATGGCTCGGTTTAATCGTGTGAAAATGGACATTGTTCCTGGTTTTTTTTTTTTTTTCCTGACTTAAGTACCCGTTGCAATGTGGGATTTTTCCCGTTGGACTGTTCTCGGCGGTGCGTTCGCACTCTGTACGGACGGATTCACTGACAGACCAGCAGCTTCGGTCCCGTCGGGAGTTCTCTTTTCCAGTCGGTTCATGTCGGTGCCAGACCAGATCCATCAATCCAGGAGAAGTAATTGAATGGGGTCCAAATGGACTCTGGAGTCAGGTGGTCAGACTGTTAGCCACAGCTAATAATCAGCCCGAGTGGCTAGCTGGCAGCCTCTGTGCACTTCGATATGCTGAATCAAAGAATTCCGTGTGCATGAGGGCTTCATTCACAAGCATTACTGTAACTTTTCATTCTAATTTATTTGTGAAGAATCGACAGAGTGTCAATAAAACTGAAAGTCTGTTTAATCTACGGCCTTTTATCTGCCTCTCCTGGACCTCAGAGCTATAAAGTCTCACTTTACTCACAAAGATCTGAAGTGATTCTGTGATTTTAAGAGGTTTTTTTTAGCATTTGAATGCAAACAGTAACTAACTCACTAACCAACTAACTCTACTCTTTTCACATAGGATTGAATCTGAGTTTGTGAGTTGGTCTTTGTACTGTGATACAAAACTGGAGAGTTGTTGAACATAAATGGATGGATTGATGCATTTCACAATTATTAAGTTTATATCAAGTTTCCTCTCAAATATGACAAGATTGATGAACATTAATAGTGTATTGTTTTTTGCTGCATGTGTGTGTGGTTTCATTACAATAACAAACAACAGCGCCAACCAGTGGCCCAACATGCTAACTACATTGTTTTCAGCGTTTCTGCCGTTTCCATGTGAACTGACACCACTTTCAAAAACTTGCATTTTTACTTGGAATGTTGTTGTGTAAACGGGCCAAAGACGTTTTAGTGATTTCTGGTGTTTTACCTTCTTTAGCGGTTTTAATAATTCCATCTTCTTTTTTCACTTTTTCATAAATAGTTAATGGTTTTCGCAATTTTGATCATTAAACTTATCCTTAGCTAGTTTGGCTGTTTAATCCATTTTAGCTCAATTGTGTAACTTCTTCAGTCGTTCTATCTGTATTCATTTGATTTGAAAAGTTAATTTTGGACACGTTGGAACAAACATTTATAGGAGCCGTTTTACTTTCTTGTGTGCAGCCTTTCTGTTTTCAGTTGAAGGAAACTCTCCATGGTTCTTTATTTGGATTTAATAACAGTTAGAGGTGTTTTGGAAACTCAACATTTATCACCTGCAGTGCAAGTCGGCGAGCGTATTTCACCTGAAAAAATTATTCCTGAGCCATTAGCCTCTTGGAGCTGCACAGGTTTTGAGATAAATATATTTATTTACACATATTTTCGTGAGAGCTGCAGGGAGCCTCTGCAGGTTGGCTGAAGAGCAACGTGTTGCAGGCCCCTGCTCTGTACAGTTTATGATATCAAAGACAAAGAAATTACTCATTTTACGGCCATGAAATCAAAAAACATCCGGATTCTGAATCATAGACGTGTCAATGAGCTCTCAGGCACTTTCTCACGTTCAGGATTGGAAAGTTTCGCGGCTCTCAGCTGCTCCTGAATGCATCATTAGACCGGGGGGCATGCGGGGTAACAGATGACATGATAACTAATTGGCTCAGTGCACCTGAAGTAAAGTGGGCATCACATTCTGTTTGTTTCTGATCATCTGCAGGTGGTTTAAAGCCCCAGTGTTTGTTTTGAGTGGTAAATTAAGAAATCTCTTCCCAGATCTGACCAGGAGAGGCAGCTGCAGGATTAAAGTTGGGCGGAAAGGGAGCTTGGAAAGTAGAATCAAGTTAGATGTGTTTAGTTTTGATTCAGATTTTTTTTCATACACTTTTTTAAATAAAAATTAAAAAGTCATTATTACACCATCTGTACAAAGATTCATTCTGATCCAAGTCAGTGCTTTTCAAGTTGTCATAACGAAACACTTTGATTCATTCTGAGAAAAAAATAACCTTTTACTTTGTAAATCAGTTATTTCAGAGTAAACAATGTAAGGTCCCATTTACATGACAATGTTTGTGAAAACTCACTGTTTTTATGTCTCGGTTTCAAAAAAGTTTTGCCTATACATGGGAATATTTTGAAAACGATGCCCTTTTTCCTGGAAACGGCAGAAACTCTGCTAACAAATTAGTTTCCATTTTGGGTCACTTGTGGGTGCTGTTATTTGTTTTAGTAGTGAAACCACACACACACACACACACACACACACACACACATGCAGCAGAGAACAACGGGCTCTAAAGATTAACAAGAAGAGAACACAGACATTCTAGTGGACAGACGACCAAATGGGATTGTTATTACAGTGACTGTCAAAATAAAACCACCAAGTCCAGGAGAAGATGACCTGGGAGTCGTGACACCACGGAGGAAACATTGTTATTGCGAATCTACTGAGCATGTGCAGAAGGACTGAGCCCGAGCATTTTCTAAAAGTTCACCCCTGTTTCCAGGGAGAGGGAGTCAGAGCATTTATTTAAAAGTGCGTTTTCAGTGGCTCTGAGCACCATTTTCGTAAAGAATCCTCCAAAATGCTAAAGAATGTTTTGCGTTTTCATTTGGAAAAGTTGTCGTCTAAAGCTGCGTTTACATGTAGGCATCATGACCCACAAATATCATTCCTGACACTCAGATTCTGATGTAATGAATCTGAATAAGGTTCTTAAATCAGCCCGTCAAGTGTCGGTGACGTTCCTGATGTTCATGGAGGTTGTTTTTGGCTGCAAAAAAATCTTCCAAGAATAACAAGACTCGCTTCGATTTGTGAGGTGCTCAACTGAGTGTTTACATTAGTTGTGATGCGTAATAGAGCGTGATAGCATTCTCTCCGCTGCAGCAGCTCCCCTGTGCAGCTTTAGGGCATTTCCCTGGATGTGGCGCAATCTGGAACATGTGAAAACTGTTCAGCAGCTGATGGTAGAATGACTGGGGTGTGTGTAGAGCCTTATAGACACCCAGACCTGGCGTTTTTCACACCCACTCCTCCATGAGTCCACATCAGAGACGGGGTGATTGTCTTTTCCTCTCGTGTGACGTGCAGCCCTTCACAGATTGAGCCCTGGGCGGCTGACAGCATCGCTCCTAGAATCCACACCTGAATATACCATATTCTCTCAACTCGCCATATTCCTGACAGATTGGTGAGAGAAAGTGATGATGTGCAATGGCGCACAGCAGCTCGCAGCCACGTGCTTTAGTGCGAAATAAGGCAAACAAAACAAAGTCAGTGAACATACGTAGTGATTCGTGATGTTCCCCCACTGCTTCATGCTTTTACTTGTAACTGATGATGACAGGTCACGACTGTTCGCGACGGCGTGTGACGCCTCGGCCCTGAATCATATTATTCAGGTCTAAATCGTAATCCGTGGTCAGGAATTGAGATTCTTCCCATTCGTGACTTTTCGCTATGTGTAAACACACTTTTAGACACACTTCTTTCATCTATGGTTATTATCTCACTTCACAAATGTCCCTCACGTCATGAATGAACACAACAAACAAAATGATTTGCAATTAATCTCATGGAGCATCGTCCTCTGACACAGGATTCTGTGTTTGAGCCTGTAATCTCAGCACTTTCCTTTTCTTTATGTTTCCAATAGATGAGGGTAGAGCTCTTCTCTCTTCTGCCTCTTTGCTGGGGATGCGCTTCTTCATATCCAGTCAGTTTACCGGATTTAAATGTAACATTTTGCAACAGAAAACTATTGTAAACTTATATCTACATTTCAGTCATATTTATTGCTTTTTTTTTCCTGCAAATAAGGCAATATATCGAGGTCTTCTCAATAGTGTGTAGTATAGATCATTTACAGGAGCCCATTGGAAAATGTACTCTTGTTAGGATAGAAATGATGCATTGGGTGACATCTGTGGTCATTTTATAGATTTTTTACACATCTCCTCATGTTAAAATTGCACTAAAAGTTGTTTTACAGTGACTTTGAGGTATGAAAATGTTTTGAGGGTGTGGTATTTCCGTGACGAGGTTGGCCGGCCCTTCCTGGCTCTCCACTCCGCGAGCTGCAGCTTTCTGTGCAAGCTTCCACCTCTCTTCTCTCCTCGGGACCGTCATCCCTCTTTCACCTCAATGTGGAGTACAGTCTTCTCACGTTTGCTCTATTTGATACTAAATTGCACCTGTTCATCTCTCTAACGTCGAGCTGCAGGCTGTGATGTCATCCGACAGAGACACAGATACCCAGAGTCCTGAAGCTGTGTGATCACTGTAAAACACTGAGACTGAATGTTCAAGACACAATGTGCTGCGCCTGCGTCAGATAACTGTGTGATGAAGTCAAAACACTATGTCTTCATGAGTGAATCCATTCTACTTACATCCTGAGAAAATGTGTTTTCCAGGCTAGGAGAGACTCTAATAGACATTATTCAGTTCACTTTAAAAACTTGTGAACAGAAATCTCAAAAATGAGGCTTTTGTTCCATGAAATCTGGGCTGCTCAGCACAAACTACCTCAAAACCACCAAATGAAGCTCTAAAAACAGAGAAATGTTGCAGCACCCTGGCTGCTCTGATGTTTCTGTTCGTCTCACAAACGTGTAACATGCTGTGGTTTTCTGCTGCTTCCACTGTTACTGTCTTCACTTGTTATAACTCTGGATAAAAATTAGGACACCAGCTGGTGAAAGCAGGTCCCAGGATGTGAGGAAGTCACTTCCTGCCACCTTACAGACGTCAGGTCTAAACGTGTGGTCACAGAGCTGAACATATTCCTGAGGTGTCACCATGAACCCACCACATCACACTGTGACAGGTCACTGGATTTTTAACTCCGGGGATAAAAAACACTCATCTCTTGTCCACACCAGTTCTAATGATTCAGGGAATGTAAGATTTTGTTGTGTGTGTGTAGTTTGAGGTCACCTGCTTTCCGTTAATGTGTGTGGAGATGGGGGAGATGTTTGAGCCCCCTCCGCTGATCAAAGTTGGCTTCCATCCAGATCAACACACATTGGGTACGTCCGAATAATCCCTCCCATCTCCTCATCTATCGACTTTACCTTAACCCCGTGGATGACGTCAAGGAGTTAAGGAAAGGTTGTTAGGAGGCTTCCTAAAGGAGTCAGTGAAAGGCCATCACAAAGGTGAGCACAAAGCTGCTCGGTGAATAAAATATATTGAATAAAGTCTAATGTGGCTAAAATATCTCTGATCCCTTTTTCTTGAACGACAGAGTCTGTTTGATGTCAATGATGTGATAATATCTGATCATGTCTATCAGATCATGAGACGCACATCAGTAAACACTGACATGTAGACTTTACTGCATTTGTTCTCAAACATCCAGAACATTCCTAGTTGGGATCTGGTTTTAGATGATTTAAAATTGTTCAAGGGAGATTATTGTTTTTGTAACTTATATGATCTGTTCCCTTTTCCATCATCGCTAGCTTCCCTGAACGCTTGGATGTCGTTGCCACCAGGATTTATGGGGCAGCACGAGCTGGTCTCATGCTGCCCCGTAAGGATACATCAGTAGTTCCTATGCTAAAGGAGGTTAAGGAAAAGTCACTAGATAAGGAGATAGGAGGAACTATTCAGACATACCCATGATTCCTTTATAGTCTCTCTCAATCTAAACGTGTTTTCAAAAGATTGAACAATGTTTGTTCCTTCTGCTTATTGGAGATAAATGGAGAAAAACCACAGAGAGAATACCCATCCATCCATCTTCTATTCGCTTATCCTGCTCATGTTTGTGGATATTGACAATTAGTTTTCAGACGTCATCCTTTAACCTCTCTTTCACACCCAGCAGTATCACATCCATCTTTTCACCAACAACCTCCATGGACACCCAAGGTCCAAAACACAGGCCTGAAACAGCCCTGGTCAGAAACACTAACGGCCTCCTCCGTGCAGCTGACCCGGGGCTTCTCACCATTTTCACTGAGAGCCTCAACTCATTAAATAAAATACTCAGAACTTAATACAGACAAAAACATTCACAAATCTACACGCACGTACGTGATCGTGATAGAGTGCACATCCACACATGACTGAGTCCAATACAAATTCAAACCAGTGAATAAAATACATCATAAAACAACTGAAATCAATTGAATCAACACTGATTCCTCATTCAGAAGGTCAGTTTGATAAAAATGAACACTACAGGTTTGGTTTGTTTGGTTTGAAGTAAACTTCATTGTTCGTTATTGAACCTGTAACCGACGGAAGACGGCCGTTTCTGAGCTCTATATTCACAATCTGAAAAGAGCAAATGAGACTGTGAATGACAATTTCTATTGAATAATTTCACCTTTAGAAGACTTTAAAGCAGTTGTGGCTTGTGTGTTATTGGTGACCCTGCGGTAAAATGTGAGGATGTAATTGTTGTGTTGGGACCGCACCCCTGTCACTTCTGTACCTCGCAGATTATCTGGAGCTCAGATTTACGAGTGAAGAGACTTTTTGGTGAGAGAGCAGCAGTGGTGTTCACTTGATCAGTGTAAATCCTCTTGGCGCTCGCTTTAAGTTCTTTTTTTGTAACCAACTCCTGAGGGAAATATCATTCTTCAGCTCTACTGTGTGATGTTTTGTGCTGAGCGGTGAAGATACACTGACTGTTTCACAGCAGACTGCTGCAGAGGACAGAGCCTGAGAGTGTCAGGACGAGAGCTGAACCCAACAGCAGACTCACATCAGATGGCAGTAACAGAGGGTTATTCAAAAGCAGAATTGTCCAGTCGGGTAATCCAAAAACATATCCTTGAATAGAGCAGAATCAAAAGCCGGGAATCAATCGTAAAGCAACAGGACGAGGATACAAAAGCGTCTGGAACAGACTTAGACGAAGTGAAGCCAAGAAACGTTTTCTCTCTGAAGAGAACTCGTTTGGGCGTGTTCACATTCCCTTGTGCTCCAGACCAGAGTTCTGTTCAGGGAAAAACCCTTTCGTTTGGGTGATGTGAACACTCCCACAAACTCTGAACCGGAGCTAAGCAATCTGTTCCCCTTAAAATCTTAGGTCTTGGTTCTTTAAAAAAGGATCATTCTAGCAGGCGGGGTGGGAGGATGTGGCGTAGTGCGCAATGCATTCTGGATAATATACAACCAAAGCTCACCGCGCAAATCGATTGTCTACCCACAAAACATTTTCAGTTTTTTCTTTCTGTGGCTGTTTGTTCGGATACGCATCAGAAGCTTTGTTTGTTCACTACCCAGAATGCACTGCACTCTGCGTCAAGTCCTCTCGCTCTGTCCACTGGAAAGTCTGCTGAAAGTCCCTGAAGCGTTCACACCGTCCAGGAACAGGACTACAGTTTACTTGCAAGTGAACCAAGACCCACATTTTCAAGTGGACCAGAGTTCACGCGTTTGAGCCGGATCAGATAATGAAGCGGACATTACCCAAGAAAAACTCTGGTCCGAACCAAACAGTGCTGGTGTGAACACGCCCATAGCAACCTTGGTAATTGTAACCTTGTTTGGAGTGGCTTTCTAGAGTAGAAGTAGCCTTTTATTTTATTTAATCATTAAGACTTGTTTAGTGAGCCATCAGATATGGAACTATTTCTATTTGGTTTTGGATAGTTAGAAGTTGTTCTTTTTCGTTGAGTATTCTATTGGCTCCTCCACTAGCAGGTTAGATTTTACCTTTCTCTTTGCCAGTACCTGTTAACCTCTCCTCTAGTTCTGTGCATTGTTTTCACTTGTAAATTACATGAACAGATATTTGACATAAAAAACACATTTGACACAAACAATTTACATAAACTGTTTCAGTATATATTTTAGTTTTTTATATTATATATATTAGCCTCCTTTAACAACACAGATCTGTGTGTTGGACCACTGTCAGGCCTGTTCTTGGCCCTTTAACCTTCATTCAGCGCCTCGGACTGAGCCTCATTGGAAGGAATCACAGTCAGCAGTTCATCCATGCGGGTGACTGTATGCTGTGGGCGCAGCAGTAGCTGACCACCATCAGTGTGTGAGCTCCACCCTCTCTGCCAGCTCAGACCTCACAAACACATCCACACTCCTGCCTTCTTATTAATATCTAACTTTCTATTGACGGGCATGTCTGATTAATGCAACTTTTACCTCTGACCTCAGTGAGTCTGAGCTTCCACTCTCAGACTTGTTCACTGTTTTACTGCTCTGTTTGCCTCAGGAGTTCCCCCTCTGAGACAGTCCTGTTGCCCTCTCACCCGTTCCTCTCGCCTCCATTGTTCCGCTTGAATGTAATATAGTAAATGTGATTTGCAGAGTGTCCATAAAGCATGCTCTAATCTCCTGGCTGTGTGTTGACATGTGGCTGAACCTGTGCTGCTATTTCTGGCTCCTCCATTTCTCATCAGGACTGAGACCGTGTTATCAGTGGAGAGCTTAACCCTGCACAGCAGCAGGCATCACTTTGAATTTCACTGTTGCTTTTTGGGACTTCACTGCCCAGGTGAGATGATAGAGAGATCATCAACCAAAAGTGGTTAACGTGAGACAACAGACCGCAGGTGGAGTGTAATGCTCCTCTGAGAAGCAATAACCATCACACTTCCATTCCTGCAGTACAAGAAACAAAAAAACAAAAAAAACATGGACACAAGTAACTGCCATAGCTTCGAAAACAGCTGTCATTTACTGTGAAATCACCTTTAGATTAGCACCAAGTAGCAACTTCATGAATGAGTAAATCAAGTACAGCTGTGTTGGACACATGGCTACACACACAAACCCACACACACACACACACACACGCATACACACACGTACACCACACACACACACACACACACACATTTTTTACTTCTGTCAATGCTGATTTCATGTCAGAAAAGATTGATAAGAGTACAAAAGCAGAAAGTTGTAACCATTTTGAACATACTCCTGCGCAGTTTCATACTAACTGTTGTTGCATTTGAGCATTTTAACAGATGGGAAATAATCTCAAGTCAATAATTTAAAGTCAATCTCAAGCCATTTTTGATAATAGAACCAGGTATGTGAGGATCCACACTTTGCACCAGCACCTCATCCTCCCTCACTGACACACCTACAGGTCATTTACTAATTGATTCCTCTCACCTCATAAGCCCTGCAGTGAGGTGGATCCAGGGCCAGAATTTTGAGTTCTCTCCCGAGTCAACAAGCCTCACTTGTGGGCTCTTCGGGTCCTCGACCCAAGAGTCTCCGGCTGACTGCGGTCCTCTCACCCGTCCACTCTTTTTTCAGAGTCTCCAATCCCCATCTTTGGGGATTGGAGACAGCTTGAATCCAGCCAAGGTTCAAGCTGTCGCGGGGTGGCCTGTCCCCACGACCTGGAAGGAGCTGTTAAGGTTCCTGGGGGTTCGCTAACTTTTTTACCGCCGCTTCATCCGGGACTACAGTAGGGTAGCTGGTCCCCTAAATCAATCAACTGACCTCCACCAAGGTTCCGTTCCGGTGGTCTGAGGAAGCAGCTGCACCATTTAACCGGCTGAAAACCCTCTTCATCAGCGCTCTTGTTCTACTTCATCCAGACCCCTCTCGGCAGTTCGTGGTGGAAGTAGACGCCTCCGACACCGGGGTGGGAGTGGTTCTCTCCCAACGGCATCCTGGCTCCTACAAGCTCCACCCCTGTGCCTACTTCTCCCGAAGGCCGAGAGGAATTATGATGTGGGGAACCGGGAACTGCTGGCGGTTGTGTGGGCTCTTAAGAGTGGAGACATGGTTGGAGGGTGCCACAGTCCCTTTCATTATATGGACAGATCTTAAGAACCTGGAGTACCTTCGCTCGGCCTGCAGCCTCAACTCCCGTCTGGCGTGCTGGTCCCTCTTCCAAAGTAGGTTCAACTACACTCTGTCCTTCTGACCAGGATCCCGGAACATCAAATCGGATGCCCTGTCTCTGGCTCCACTCCTCCCCTTCCTCCTCCGAGTCGCCGGACCTCATCCTCAGCCTGGGCACCGTCGACTGGGACATTGAAGCGAGCGTCCGGGAGGCCCAGGGAACAGACCCAGATCCAGGCACCTGTCCCCCTGACAATATCTACATTCTGGCCTCCGTGTGCTCCCAGGTTTTTCAGTGGGGGCATGACTCCAAACTCACTCCCATGCACATCATGTCCGACTGGAGACCTCAATTCACCTCCCGGGTGTGGAAAGCATTCTGCTTGGCCCTGGGGGCAACAGCCAGTCTCTCCTCTGGATATCACCCCCAGACCAATAGCCAGACAGAGCGTGCGAACCAGAATCTAGAGGCAGCTTTGCGGTTCATGGCTGCACTGCTTCCATCCTCCTGCAGCGCCCACCTTCCTTGGATTGAATACGCCCACAACTCCCTAACCTGCTCGGCCACTGGGATGTCGCCGTTCATGGTGTGTAACGGTTTTCAACCTCCCCTCTTCCCAGATCAGGAGCTCAACGTGGCTGTTCCCGCGGTCAAGGACCACCTACGTTGGGTCCAGGAGGTGTGGAGATTTGCCAGGGTGATGCTCTCCAGATCCACAAACGATTCACAGACCTTCACCGCACCCCCGCTGCAGACGACAGACCCGGGCAGATGTTGTGGTTGTCCACCCGAGACCTTCCCCTCCAGGTGGAATCACCGAAGCTGACTCCCCACTACATCGGTCCTTTTCTGGTCTCCAAGGTGATCAACCTCACTGCCGTCCGCTTCCAGCTCCCCGACTCCCTCAAGGTACACCCAACCTTCCATGTCTCTCCTCAAACCGGTCTCCTCTAGCCCCCTTTGTCCCTCCTGCTGACACCCCACCACCCCCTCAGATCATCGATGACCACCCTGCCTTCACCATATCCAAGATCCTGGATGTGCGGCCCCAGGGTAGGGGTTTCCAGTATCTGGTGGGCAGGGAAGGGTACGGTCTGGAGGAACGCTCCTGGCTTTCCCGTCGGCTCATCCTGGATGAGACTCTCATCAAGGACATCCATGCCGAGCACCCGGACAAGCCGGGTAGGCCGCCAGGTGGCGACTGTTGAGGCTGGGGGGGGTACTGTGAGGATCCACACCTCGTACTGGATCCTCCCTCACTGACACACCTGCAGGTGACTTACTAGTTGATTCCTCTCACCTCTTAAGCCCTGCAGTGAGATGGATCTGGTGCCCGAAGATTGAGTTCTCACCCGAGTCAACAAGCCTCACTCGTGTGCTCTTCAGCTCCTCTATTCAAGCATCTCCGGCTGACTGTGGTTCTCTCACCCGTCCACTCTTCTTTCCAGAGTCTCCGATCCCCGTCTTGTAGAGTAAATAAACTGCACCTGCTCTGCTTCCTGGTCTGCTTTTGACTTCTTCTGACACTGCACCCCAGCTCCCAGCTGTAACAAGGTAAAGGAGTTCTGTGAACTCCAACAATCCTCTGGTCTATGAATAGTTTGATCCTCTCAGCAGTTAGATCTTCTGGTCTATCCCATATCACTGTTGTTGGAATCCCACCAATCTAAAACTATTCTAAACTTTTAACTTGGCTTTTTTACAAATGAATATAAGTCAGTGTTTCTCTCCAGAATAATAGAAATGATTGCTCATCTCTCCCACCGCTGCATCATTTCAACCTCATAGCTTTCTTGCAAATGCCATCATATGATTTTTTTATGGCAACATGACTACAAACAGTGCCTTTAACCAAACCTCTGGTACGCACAGTGAAAACAAATGTTCCTGTGCAGGAGCTGGATGTTTTTGCAGAGTAACACAGAATGTGAGCTGTGCCGTTAATGACAGCCATGTTTCACTAAGAGGAGCTGACGGCTCAGGACTGATCACACTGACCTCTGCCAGCCAAAGAAATGCAAAGTGCACACGTGCTTCATTATTGTCGATCCATAGACCTCATTTGCACTTTGTGTGTAAAACACTGTTAATGGAACTGAAGGTCTGTCAGATCACCATCAGAGCTTCCTGCCTGCAGGCCTGTACACTGTCCAATGAGCCAGAAACAGATTCTAGCACCACTTTACTAAATGTTTTGCAAGTCAATTGTAGCACATGTGTCTGGCTGAAAGAAGCATTGACCTCTTTTATATTAATCATTGACCTGAGGTCATGATTCATTTAAAAAAATTCAGCTAGCAATGAGGCCAGAACCAGTGCGAGAACACTAGCCACTGTGCCACCCTGCAGTGGTTAGCTTTGTTGCTTCACGGACAGATTCCTGTGCATGATGCCTGATTCAAAAACACATTTTAACTATTTGGAACCTGAACTGACTGATGTTTGCTAATGAGTCTTGGCTCATGATAAGCAGTATTGTGACCATTTTCTTCAGCTTCACAAATTTGGAGGGGATAAAGGTCCTGACCTACCATATAAATGATTTCCGATTAGAAATATTAAAGTCCCATTACTTCTTTGGTATTCACATTTAAAATAAATGTTTAAATACACCACACCAAGACAACAGTCATAAGGGCACATATTTTATGGCAGATGGGTTTATAGAATACTCTTTAATTGATGTCTCTTTAAAAGAAGTGACTTTGTGACCACACCAAGAAGCAAACAGCTATCTGCAGATATTAATCAACAATTTTCTGTACTTTGAAATGAGTTAATTCAGAGCTTGTAGATTTGTATTGTAGAATGTGTGAGC
>OMNM01037723.1:40291-54342 GCA_900302745.1 Parablennius parvicornis | reverse complement strand
GGGGTGGGATGAGACACAAATTCCACAAGACGAGACATCTCATGAGATTGAGTTCACGAGATCGAGAAGAGACGATATTTTAACAAAATTTGTAAGAATACATAAAAACTATTGTAGTAGCAAAGCCAATGCTTAAAGCTACTACGTTCACAGGTAACTTAAGGCTGAGTGACTGATGCCTCTTCCTGCAACCTTGCTCTGGTTTTAATGATTGATGTCCAACTTCATGAATAGTAGAACATTTTTCCTTTATTTGCTCACTCATTAGAGTCCAAAACCAAACCAAAATTGTACTTAAATCAAATAATCAGAGTTCCAAACGCAGCAATCGAAAACGTCCCAGTTGTGTGTCAGCAGCGATTGCAATTAGACCGTCGTGAGGCAGGTTAGTTTTACCCTACTGATGATGTGTTGTCCATCCATCCATCCATTCTCTACCGCTTATCCGGGGCCGGATCGCGGAGGCAGCAGTCTTAGCAGAGATGCCCAGACTTCCCTCGCCCCAGAAACTTCCTCCAGTTCTTCCGGCGGGACCCCAAGGCGTTCCCAGTTCAGCCGAGAGACATAGGCCCTCCAGCGTGTCCTAGGTCTGCCCCGAGGCCTCCTGCCAGAGGGAAATGCCCGGAACATCTCCCTGGGGAGGTGTCTGGGAGGCATCCGAAACAGATGCCTGAGCCACCTCAGCTGGCTCATCTCAATGTGGAGGAGTAGCGGCTCTCCCCCGAGCTCCTCCCTGGTGACAGAGCTCCTCACACTATCTCTGAGGGTGCACCCAGCCACCCTACGGTGGAAACTCATTCAGCTGCTTGTATCCGGGATCTCGTTCTTTCGGTCATGACCCAGAGCTCATGACCATAGGTGAGGGTAGGAATGAAGATCAACCGGTAAATCGAGAGCTTCGTCTTCCGGCTCAGCTCCTTCTTTACCACAACGGAACGATACAACGTCCGCACGACTGCAGACGCTGCACCGATCCGTCTGTCGATCTCCCGCTCCATCTTCCCCTCACTCGTGAACAAGTTCCCAAGATACTTGAACTCCTCCACTTGGGGCAAGGGCACTCCACCGACCTGAAGTCGGCAAGCCACCTTTTTCCGGTCGAGAACCATGGCCTCAGATTTAGAGGTGCTGATCCTCATCCCAGTTGCTTCACACTCGGCTGCAAACCGTGCCAGTGCACGCTGAAGGTCTTGGTTCGATGAAGCCAACAGAACCACATCATCTGCAAAAAGCAGAGACGAGATCCTGTGGTCCCCAAACCAGACCCCCTCCGGTCCCTGGCTGTACCTAGAAATTCTGTCCATGAAGATAATGAACAGAACCGGTGACAGAGGACAGCCCTGCCGGAGGCCAATGTGCACTGGGAGCAGGTCTGACTTACTGCCGGTAATGCGAACAAAACTCCTCCTCCGGGTGTACAGGGACCGGACAGCCCTTGGAACAGCCCTTGGAACTACATCTTCCATTTAAAACTCCATCTAAAATGATCAAAATGCAACTTTCTGAAAACGCTCAGAATCTGTCTTCGTGTAAACGGAAATGCTGCTACTGAGCAACTGAACATGTGCAAGTAAATTAATAAGAACAACATTTGCCTTCAAAGTGTCCTGACTCCCAGTACATATTCTCCTGAGGCTTGGTTGTTTTATAGTTGAGAGTCACCCAAACACATGTAATGTGGTTGTGCTTCTGCCCACTTTTCTTTTTACAAGATAACTCTTAATATGTGGCAATATTTAGTTATAGTTGCAGTTTTGCTTCATGTTCATGAATGTGGATGTTACAAATGATGTTGAATATTATCTGTGATTGGATGGTTGTACTGCAGAAGTCCTGGCAGTCAGTGTAATGACTAGCATATGGGCGAAAAGCTCTATTTCTCTGCTTTCTGGTAATGTTTGAATTTTCTTGATATTGTAAGCAGTTCCTGTGTTAGTTATGAGATGTTTGCATGCCAGTTCCTGTCAGCAGCCACAGGATAAGAGAACGTGCTTTCAAGGTTTTGCAAGTGATGGTTTCTATACTTCTTGGCAGCCTTGATGGATTTTTATCACTAATGACTGACGATGATCAACACATCTTCATTACCTTCCTAAATTCTGACAGTTGTGAAAACGAAGGATTTTTTTGCCTTCATAAAACCAAAACTGGAATCAAATGAAAGCACATCTAGCATAAAAATGAGGGCCTGGCAGTTGTGCCACCCACCCTGTGGGCACTGCAGGCCAACAAAAGAATGGTAAACTGAACAGCGGCGGTTCGGCTGCCTCCCAACCAGAGCTGCGGTAGGTTTGAGGACCAGCACCGGGGTGGCAGCTCGCCGGCAGGCAGGGTGGGTGGTGACACTGCTCACACTGGATGGAGACTCTCACTGGGGCTGACAGTTCTCTGTGTTCTTTGGAGAGGTGGATTCGGTCCCTCACGGCAAGCAGCTACAATGCGTTGCCACATGGGAGGCTCGTTCATTTCACCAGCTTTCATAAACACATTAGGCCATACCCCCAGGTGCCAGTTGGCTGTCAGATCGGCTGCACCTTGTTTAATATCTGACCGGACCATAATCAAAAACAGACTTCATCATCCATCGTTCTCAGTCTGCTCCATCAATAATAAATGCTGATCCATTCTTTTCCCTCCCACGCTTCAGCTCCCTCGACACGCCATATTCCCGCTCTTCCTTGGTCTCCGAAATGATCTCTTTTGGCTCCCAGATGTTTTCCTCTGCTCCCTCCTTTGATGTTTGGTGGGGGGAAACGGAGTGAAACCCAGTTTGCTCATTTTTGTGGCAACGTACTGCAGGCGAGGGTCACATGCAGGCAGAGAAGGAGCAATAGTGAGAGTAAAGGAGAAATGAAGTCAAAATGAAGTCATGTACTATGTCCCAGAGGTCTTGGAGGAAGCTTTAATAAGAGAAATACTCAGAATTCCTCCAGAGTGTTATTGTTCCCAGTTTAGACGCTTGGCTTTATCTTTAAGCCTCATTCCTCGTTTACAGGCCAAAGTGTATACTTTCTTATATTTCTGTTTGACAGAAAGTGATATGTAGCCTGCGGACAAGAGCCTCCGAAAAATGATGTTGCCGTTTTTATTTCATAGAGAATGAGTCAGTCGTCGGCCCACAGCATGAACAGAGGTCATGCAGCTTTATAAGAGTCTCCTGTGTCTCCTGTTGAGTAGGTGATAATGATGTCATGAAAACCACGTTTGTATTTAGGTGTGCTATGCTACCATCGATCAATTTATAGACTTGAGAGAAAGACCTGCTGTTTTATTTCTGTTATATCTGCAGGGGATACCAGCATGAGCGCAGCTTCAAGGCGTATATACATCAACCTCATAGTCATATAGAGTCACTCGATATTAGTGTTGTTGAAGCCTGGTAGCGTTTCTCAACTCTGTGCAGATGATGATATTTTATAGTTGGATATTATTTATTATTGCACACCAAGGACCTTGTGTTTCTGTTGAGGCAATAAGGAGGAACTTGGTGTGTTTATGTGCATGTTGGGGGAGGAGGGGGAGGACGGGGGCTGACGTCATGGAGGTTGGAGTGCCAGTGTGTCCCATCTCAGTGGGAGACGACGCCTTTAGGAGCCAGTACCTTTAAAAAGTTACATGCTGAGGATTCCTGGCCCATAATGAGATCCAGATCAACCGGAGAGGGCTGCAGTCAGCCCCGTCCCTCCTGTTCTGATCACGAGGTGCAGTTACTTAAACTTTGGTTTTAGAACAATTTCATGCTATCGTTGGAGTATTTGAAATTGATGTTGAAGTGGTCAAAACAACCTCAAGTATGAGACTTGCCCAGTGGCCTGTTGGGTCAAGTAGGAATGAGAATAGGTAAGTCAGCCAGGGGGCGATTTGGTTACACAATTTCCATTAGAAGCACGGTGCCGAAACTGGATCCACTGTGATACTGAGAGGAATTTTATCCTTAAAAAAAATCAGGGAGTCGGGATAGTGTGGTTTGTGCAACTCTGGGGTTGTTTTAAGGATACATTTCCATCAGGAAAACAATCAAAGGTTTTCAACACTGGCTGAAGGTGAGTACAGTCTGGCCTGGGTTTGACCTTCACTGTACTGCCGGCATGGGACTTCACAAGTGATTTGTCAACACATTTGTCATTGATGGGAAGCCCCTCTCTGTGACTCTCTCTGCCAGAGACGTGAGGCATCGCAAAGTCCCTAGATCTCAAAGTTGCAACCACACCCACAGGAGCATCGGCTTCCTCTAAGTTTGCCTTCCCTGGGTCATCAAGGTCATTATGACGTCTTTGCCCTCACAGAGTCTTTGGCCCTCCCTCCATTCCACCTCTATCAGAGGGAGTTGTCTGCCTGCTTTGCTCCATTCTCTGTAATGAGTACACTGTTCTTCACAAGGTTTACATCAGTAAAGTCAGATGAGGCAAAGGAGGGGGGCCCACAGAGCTCCATGACTTACAGCTCTTCCCATATGAACTCATTCCTTCCAAGTTTCCCATCCAGTCCAGAGACATTTGATCTGACAACCAGCGAGGACACAATGACTGTGCTTCTTGCTTTTTATTAGCACTGATCCAACATGAACACTTCTTAATGACCAACAAAAACCAGAGACGCAATGACTTCTCCTCTGAAACAGGCAGTAACAAAAAAAAAAAAAAATGCACTGGAATAACTCCACACCAGCTTCTTGCGGTGAGGAGATAAAGACGTCACATCTCTGTGACGGCGTTTGATTCATCATTGTTGACTTAGTGTTATCCCTTCACAACTGGAATGCTGGTTTCCATTAGGTGAGCAGCAGCATGGTTAATCAGGGTTGAGCGGGCCTGACCACTATGAGGACTAATTCCCAGTTGGAGGCAGATGTATGTGAAATATGTGATGGATGTCTTAATTGGACACAAGTTAAGTTAAGCATATTTAGATGGGGAATGTGCTGTTGCATGCTTCATGTTGGATCAAGCCCAGCTGGTTAATATTCCACAATGAATTGAAGATTATCGAGGAATGTGGGTCTGTTTCGAGTGTGTTTGATGCGGGTTACACTGTCATCAGCATCTCAGGGCAGGGCGTTAGGCACATTCCTAAAACTACAAACAGAGCTATAAAATGCATACTTTTCTAAGTAGAAACAATGAAAAATATGTTTCGAGTAAACGTTCAATGTTGCAGAAAAATCAAATAAGCTCCTAATCAAAGCGTTTGTGTCGCTGCCTCACAGGGACAGCAGCATTAAAGCAATGTGATACAGCTCCACAGCCACGATCACTGACAATGGAGCAAATAGGGCATCTTGTAGCTTTCACATTGGCTTGGTGTTTATGTGCCGACCAGTTGGAGAATGTTGATATTAATCCCAACGTGTCCTAACTGATTAGCCTCAGCAGCACTGCTGGGGTCACGCTATTTACAGGGGGTGTGATATGGATCGTGACAGATTGGATAATGTGGTATGTGTCAAGAAAGCATTTTGTTTTGAAGGAAAATAACAAACCTCCGTCTGAGCTGTTTGCTCCAATCAAGCTACGGCTTAAAGACCAATAAGAGATGGCTTTGCTGTTGCAGAGCTTCGAAAGACCTGAAAAACCTTTATGGTGATTAAAGAGCTCTGTTTGTGCCTGATCCTCAGTCGACTGCACCAGTTTGTCCCGTGGCGGCTTGTCAAAAAGCAAATTGCTGGAAAGGATCCTGAAGAGGTCTTGGCTGTGGCGTGTCCCTACGGACTGCCCCCCGGTGGAATGGAAATGCAGAATGCCTCCTGTTTGTCTCCTGTGGATGACATCCATCCCTGCTCCCACTTGTCTCCTGCACCTTCTTAAGTTTTCCAGTTAAGTGAAGAAGCCCAACATTGAGGTTGGCTCCCAGGCAGATCCCTGGAGGAGCTGGCGAACGGTTCTGAGCCCTGTGATTGATGGACCGGGCCACTCAATCGTTTAGAAGAACAACCTGCAGGCCGGGTGGTCTTAAGAAGGATTTTACCAAAATTAGCGACTCAACATTCTTCCAAGGCTAAGAAACCCAGCTGACTTGAAACCGTCTCCCTTCTCAGCCTCTTGCCTTCTTTCTTTTCTCACTCTTTTACATGAGCTTTATAGTTGAATTCCCAACAGCGCCTTTCATTGAGGAAACTTTCATTCCACAAAGAGACTTGCAGGATTTATTCAGATTCAGCAAACCAAGATGCTTCAAGGAATTCGCACTTTCAGGTCAGCAAATATTACTGAACAGGGGCCATTGGAATGCACAACACAATTGAATGGAGACGAACAATAAAGTAATGAGGGGTGACAAACTCTTTTGTTTGACAGGGTTAAATACATAGACAACAGTTGGAAGGTTTTGTGGATACACTCTGTGGATGCAGAAACGTCTGGGTCTGCAGTCTTTGTAACCAGGGGTAACACTAATGACACGCAGCTTGAGCTCATTCTGGCAAATGACTGCCTGTGCAGCTCGATATTTTCTACACAACTGAGTGTAGGAGCAAGCATGGGAACAGGACACGCCATTAAATTCACCCAAAAGGACACCATCACTCTTACTTTTTTGTATACTATAAGAAGTATATTGATCAAGATATCCCATGATAGTAAAAACTTGCATTGTGCTGTGCTACATGTGGTGTACGCCTACTTTTTTCTTTTTTTTTTCATTATGTCTCTTAATATATCTGTTGGTTGTTTCATTAAGATGAGTTGATGCTCATATGTTCATATATTTCTATTTTTGACATTACAATGAATTTTACAGAAACCTGACATACCTTATTGTAACTATCCAACCTTGAATGTCAATGAGTTGCTTGTTTGGAAGAGTTTGGATACAATATAGAAGCATGGTCATTTGCTTGAGTATGGATTATTTCCTGATAAAACATCTTGGTTGAATTCCATGCTCCAGTTGAAGATCTGACTGGTACAGAGGCCTCTGATTATGACTAAAACCAAATACCATCATTTATTTTTCACTCTCATGAAAGAAAAATGCACTCCCTAATCAAAAAGCCATGGCCCAATTATAACTAAAGGACATTGACACTTCAACACATTTTTGTCAACTTCTGTATGTTGTCTTTCAGCAGCTGGTTTTGAAATTCACAAATCCCCTTTAAGAAATAGTAAACATCTAATGAACTAAAGTTCACTAAAAAGCCTGCTAAGTACCATTTGCCAAATTAGCTCTTATGTGCAAATAATGTTTAATGGGAATGTAAAGTGTCTGATGTAATAAATTCTGGCAATATCCGTACTTTATTTCACTGTTGCTTGCATAATAAGGTTGAAGCTGATGGCGAACTTTTGTATCATCTCAAACTTTTTTCTTCAGCCATTTGACACGAGCTGTCTCGTCGATTCATGCTGAACATGTTACAGATGCAGAAGTCGTCTTTTTCCTGCTAATAAGCTTTATTGAGACTCCGGGACCTCCCCCACTGGGCTTTCTTTGGCATCTGTGCTCTGCTGTCACTCAGGCCAGACTTTCCCTGATCCTATCGCTGCAGGAGGACGTGCACGCCACCCTACCACAACAGCTCATTACTCAGAAACTTGGGAGGGGGATTAGGAGGGTGTGGAGGGAGACGAGGAGGTGGACAGAAAGGAACAGGGACACGGCTTTGACACAGTTTCCCCCCCAATTTTCTCGTTGCCCCCTTCAAGCTGACCCACTTCTGCTCTGTCAAGCCTCAGGTACATTGACCCTGCCTGGTCCACTGGGTCACAGCAGGACCAAAACATAGCTCAGCTTCCAGGACCTCGTTCCCAGAAAACTCCATATGCCACACATTCCAGTTTCGCCTGGGAAAATGACACAAACTCGTGACTGATCACTGGGTTTCGTTTCGATGGTAAAAGTTTACAGGATTGTTCTTCCTTCAATCCCCAATCCAAACCCCAAAATTATTACCTCGGCGTCTAAAATAACACTGGATGCTCATTCTATAGTGGCTGTTTGTATTGCATTTAATGTGTGGGTGCATAGGTGGCTTAAGGGAACAGGTGTGTAATAGAGACAGGATCTTGTCTGGTCCTGCGGGCCCAGTAAGGCATCCAGATATCCATTCACCTTCATACCAGAGCAGCCTTTCAGTCAACACTTTAGTTTGTTTGAGCTATAGTCATAAACACAATGCCACTTTTCTTCTTTCCCCAAAACACTCATTCAATACAAGAGATGTGGGATTTTTTTCCAACTGGCAAAGCAGCGATGCTTTGGTCCCTCACATGCATCACCTCTGTTTTCAACCTTGCGTTGCCATGGCAGCAGATTCAAAGCAATGTGTTTGGGTAATTGAGTAATTATTTTTATGTCGCTTGTATGACTCATCATTTTTTATTTGTTCCGCAACTTTCTGTAAATGGGAAACGTTGCATGCCATGAGTTCTCTCCCAGGTTTTTTCGCTAAGTGGGTGATGACATGGAATAAAAATGAATGCAAACAAGACATAATCTTGTTTTATGAAAGCAAATCATATAAACACATCAGCCTCTATGTTGTGTAAAAGTAAAGATTTCTGTTCTCATTTATGAATTCAAAACCGCGCTGAGCCTATTGAAAGACTTTGTGGTATGTAAAAATTTCAGACAAATTTGTTGCCAATCACTTCACTGCTCTATTACAATATTTACAATACGTTTTAGTAAGGATTTTGTGAAAAGCACTCAAGTATAAGTATTTTTTTTCTTACTTCCTTGGATGTGGGTGAGTGTTCCATGTTCATGTTATTCCAACCTCAGCCCTGGATTTGACACAATAGGCCATGATTCGATAGATCCCTGATTAGGAGACCACAGGACTGAGTGGGCTTATATAGGAGTTCTTTGTTTTTAACTTCTCTCCACTGTTTTGTGGTATAGCACAAGGCTTAGCCCTGTGGATTCTGCTGTTTTCCTTCTCCGTTCATGAGTAGGAGTTTGTTTTCCAGCCTGGGACTTGCTGTGTGAAATCTCTAATTTCTACCTGTCCATGCAAACTTCACACATTTAAAGTGGAAGTTTGTTTCAGTCAAAACACAAAATTGAGGAAAATCAATTCCCTGAATGTTTAAAAGTGTGTTTTTACCTAAGATTGACTGCTGACTGTTCCAAGGTGCAACCAACCTTCATCCATAGTCAGCTCCAAAGCCTGAATTGACTAAAGCAGGTTATTTAGGTTTCTTGATTGTTTGAATGTCATTACAGACTGAATTACAGATAATTAATTGAAGCTTAACAATGACAGATGGTCATTTGAGTTATTGCTACAGAAAGGAAATTACCATACATCCATCATCTGTTACCCATGCACACCTTATTATTTCACCTTAGGAACAAATTTATCCCAAAATCTGAATTACAAATCCACATTCATACATCATACAGTGATTATTGTACTGCACTCTTGACCCCACTCAGTGTGTTTGTCTTTGATTACCTGCAGGTAATCCAACTGCCGCCAGAAGATTACTCAACTGATCAAATAGTGTTGTATCATCGTCATATTCGAGTCTTTTCTTTAGGATCCTGTCTCATTGAGGACTTTACTACAACTGTAAGGCCCTATTTACACAATCTTTTTTTAGTGAAAACAGAAAACTTTTGTTGCCTCTTGGGTGTCCGTTTACATGACAATGGTGCTCGGGAGCCAATGAAAATGCAACTTTTTGAAAGTTGAGAGCTCCGACTCCATCTCTGTGGAAACGGGGAAAAAAGTTGCCAGATCATGTGAGGGAAATCAAGCAACCAGGCTGCTGAAAACAAGTCCAAGCCAAGCATCTTTTTCTCAAAATTGAAAAAAAAAGAAATATTTTTAAATGGAGTAATTAAATTGATATGTACAGAAAACAAATTGTCTTGATGAGGATGTGAAACTATTAAAGATCATTATTATATTAATATATGTTATATTTATATAATGGTATTAATTTATGTGGATTGATAATTGAGTTTTCGAAACTTAAGCTGATGATGTGGAGTCATTATAAGACAGGTAAATGCTCACTTTTTTATTGCATTCTACTTTTTTAATTTATGCAACGTTCTTTTTTTTATATTGTGTAAAACACTTTGTCCTATTTATATATTAAAAGTACATTTTCTTCTTCTACATATCCCACTATATATTTTGAAGAATCTTGACAGGAACAGTATTTTTCCTGTGTGAAAATCAAAAACATGACTGTCGGGATTAGGGCATGCTATGAATCAAAGTTGAAGCGTTGCTCCTATAGGGTGCCTCTTGTCTGACTGTAAGTTGAATTGACTATAACAGCGAGAAACAGCTCCATCACTATAAGTCATTCTTTTCAGGTCTCCTCACACAAAAACACTTTTTTGGGGGGGGATCTTCTCCTTCCAACATTATGTGCATAGAAACTTGTCATTTTGGTTTATGTCATGGAAAGATCTGCTACTAATAATCAAACTGTCTCTGTTACATATAAACTGTCATGCAGACTGGATCTTTCTCTCTATGTCAAACACACACATTTAAACATGTTACATTTTGTTTGTGTTATTGGGGCATTACATTGTCTTCCATTTACTCATTTAAGACTCATTCACCTAACTGCAGCCTGGTTTTAAGATTTAATATATCAGTTTTCCTCATGTACCTCCATTTTTGTAAAACACAACCCCTTGGGTTTGAGTGCAATCAGGCTTTGGTCCTTACTAATACATATAAACAAACACAGATACACTCATGCATTGAAACAGACTTTCTGTTTGCCATATGATAGTCCCGTTGACCTCTCCGTACATTTAATGGAGCACGCTGAGGCATGACTGGGTGTGGAATGAGTAATGACACCATGTTTTCAGGCCTCTGTCTCTGACAGCTTGGCTGCACTGCGGCATTAACAGACACACCATGTTATTAACTGCTGCACTTTGCGAACTTCCAGTGTACACACCTGATTCATGCACATGCACACACACACACACACACACACACACAAACACACACACACACACACACACGCCGTGTGATTTTTTTTTTTTTTTTTTTTTTTTTTGATGCTTTGTCAAAACAAGCAAAAAGAAGTTTGGGATAATCACTTTCCATTGACTCGCACATTAATCATCACTCGTAGCGTGCGCAGCCACAGCATTAGTCTCTTGTTTAAGTAGATTTGCTCTGTGGTTGATGATAGAGGTCAGCGCCGTCACGAAAGCTTCCTCAACACATTTATGATATAAGCACTTCCTTGATCTGTCCCTTGGGGTGGAAGAATGTTGTAGGTAATTTGATTATAAATGACGTCGAGTGTTATCGTTACATTCTGCGGGATGGCAACGTTGTCTTATAAATGTGGCTGATGGAGTTCCATTCCCATTGACTCACTCTGGGGTCCCACAAGGGCCAGTTCTGGGTCCCCTCATTTTTCCTCTTGCCAGTATGCTCACATCTGTAAGTTATATGGTTCCCTCCTAAAGCTGAGCCTCTATTCTCCCAATCTGATGAATGCAATGCTTTGTGACAGAGAAGTGAGACCGTGTAAGATTGTTTGCTGTTCTCCCCTGAACTCTGCTTTCTGTTTCTGTTTGCAGCATACGCAGTGATTGCAAATGGACAAGTGGAGTGTCCCAAAGGTTTTAAACGCTTGAACCTCACACACTGTCATGGTAAGTTCTAAAACACATGGAGAAAAAGATGCGTGATGAAGAAGCAGCTGGAAAAAAGTCAGGAGGATGCCTTTTCCAGCATGACGCAGAGTATACGTGATGAAAATGTCTATTATTTCACAATACCAAATATTCACTCCCAAAATAACTCCAATCTCAACTTAAAGCTAAATTTTCAACAACCTTTCTGGTGCAAAATACAGTGAAATGTCCAAATTATAGCTGTTCCATTATTATTAGTTTGAAGGTGTCTTTCATGGCAGCTTCATCGATATCTCGAAATGTGTTAAAAAAATCGATGTTTCTTTGAAATTTCTACAATTGTTTGGTGGTTTGTCGGGCCGGATTGAGACCTCTTGTGAGACAATTGTGGCTGATGAGCCTCATGTTTGACATCCTTGCTCTAACTTAACATATTAACATCTTAATACTACAAAGAATCAGGAAATAATCCCAATGGTTTCTTTGCTTCAAGCACAATCCTGTGATTTTTTTTCGCTTGGCTCGTATTTATACAGTTAGCCTCATGAGACTGTGATATGTCTAAAAACCACACAATGATAAAATAAATTTGAATTCAAACTGCATCAGATTTTTTAGTTCATCTTAGTAGATTCTCAAATCTTGTGAACAAAACATAATCAGTCCCATTAGAAAAAGTGGGCTTTTTCACAGGCAAGAAATTCAACATTATATGATAGACCGATGAATTTCAATCACTATGAAAACCATCCACACAAATCGCAGTCCTTATAGCTAAGTCACTTTCCACAACTCAGGATCACAGTCCAACATGGGTGTGATAAACACGCAGTCAGCATGTTTCGCTGCATGCTGGGAGCTCAGGACCTCCATAAATGTCATCCTGCTCGCTGTACATCTGGCCCCAATGGGAACTAAGTCAAGGCTACAATTAGACTTCATGCAGGGTCAAAGTTCAGCAGCCAACAAGCATCTGGTCCTCCTGTTTTAATTGGTCTTGGAGTTGTGAGTGCAGGGTGGTGAAACAGGCTGTGATTATGATCCATGTGGCTCTTTAACCATCTCTGTTTGTCTTTCACTTTCCCTAAAATCTGCACCACTGCCAACACATCTGTATGTAAAAACAAACTTAGATGGTTCCTGAACTCAGGCGTTATGTTTCCCTCCATTGCAGCATCCCAGAAGAAGTTTTTTTTTGGTCTTCTGGCAGTTGGTTTAAGAGGCGATAACCACCCACAGTGTCAGCTCTGTAGACACTCTCACAGGGAAGAATTCAGACTATTTATATTTGTTGGTGGTGTTAGTATACAGCAGAATTAATCGGCATGAACAAATAAACCCTGACAGAAAGTCACAAGAAAACATTCACAGCTTGATCTGGCAGCGGGAGCCAGCTCCTACAACTGATGCCGACACTCTGAATAACAAAATGCAGCTTGTCTGACAGGCTACTTGCAGCTGTGTCACTGACTTGATTATTAGTGTCATAATCCAAAGGGCAATGCTTACTGAGGCCTATGGAGTATAACAATGGAACGGTCCAGTGCGCAGCTTTGACTAACTCTGTAACAGGTCTCATCGGCTGGTTCAGCAGGTTCAACGCTGTTTCCTGAACTGCAGAGTTCTTCGTGTTTTAAGGTAGTGATTGAGCAGGGAAATGTGTCCCAAGACATTCAGACAACTTATTATCTAATAAAGTGTCAACCAGCCAACAAATGTAGAAATTTATCTTTCTATTAGTCATGCTTTTTTTTTTTTGTAATTGTTTCAAGATGTTTCTCCTGCTTCGGTTGTTTGTTTCACGAGTCCCAAAAAAAAAGCCAAGCGGACAGTTGCCCACAATATTTACTGGAGCTCTTTAAAAGTCTCTGTCCCACTCAGCTGCTGCTCCATTCCCAAATATTACGTCTTATTTCAGGACTCGCACCAGCTGCCAAAAAGGCAAAATCAGCTTTTTTTTTTCTGGGATTTTGTCATTACTATCAGGATGGCGTCCAGCTTGCCACACTGCGGCTCCTATTCTAAACTGCTTGTAGTGTATTTTATTGGAACAGGGGAGAGCTTGTCTCATATTCCTTAATAAGATGTGATTTACTGCTCTGGCCATGAAGGCTGAACTTTAGAACTGGTGACGCGCTTGCTTGCAGTACGATAAGATGCCTCATCAGAGTCATACTCGGCTCCCTGACCTCAAGGACGATTCCTTATCTCCAGAAGCCGCTTCTGAGAACCGAGGTCAGTTGAATATATGAAAGGCCCTTGGAGTTGTGTAGGCCCTGTTGTGGGTGGTAAACTACTGCCGGGAGCAGGTCATATGACTCATACAGTAAACAAAAGAGCTAATCTAAGTCTTACATCCAGGGTTTGATTCCCTGGGATGTGTGTATGTGTGTGTGTGTGTGTGTGTTTGTGTGTGTGTGTGTGTGTGTGTGTGTGTGTGTGTGTGTGTGGGAGGGGGGTTTCAACATCAACCTCTGAGC
>OMNM01037723.1:0-32960 GCA_900302745.1 Parablennius parvicornis | reverse complement strand
ATGTCTTTGAAATGTTTTTCTTAGAACGATATGCTCTAGCTATCTCAGCTGGAGGGTTTGTTATTATTATATAACTTATTCAGACCACATTTTGGAGGATACACTCACCTAATTAGCACACAAGGTGAAAAAAAGAGAAATCACAGACCTACTATACGGAGGATGTGGTGATAAAAAATGTAACTTAAATCCTTTCTGGTTGTTGTTTTTTTTTCTTCTTGTTTTCTAGCCAGCTGTTGTGACTGACTCGCCGCTGAAATATTCAGGTATTTTTTTTTTTCTTCTTGGCTCCTCTCAAACAGATCATGCTACCAGTAGTTGAATGCGTGCCTCGCTGCTGTTCTTTAATGCCTCTTGCGGTTTGATTTAGCATCTCTTAACTCAACGGCCAATAGCAGCTTCAGTCAGGCACGGATGTGTGATGTGATTTCTTTAAATTGCTTCTGCACAGCAGTGGCGGTCTTGCTTGGTTTGCCTTTATGCCAGTGAAAACATTGACATTAAAGTCCAAAGGTTGACTATTTTTAATGAGCCTGTTCGGTTTATTTTGGGTATTGTAATGTTTTTAGCTCAGTCAAGTATCGCTGAACAGTGAATAGCAGTCATGAATGGAAAAGCAAGCAATGCTTTGTTTTGGATATGTGGTGACCTAATGCCCAATGTGACTGTGTCGGTGTTTTACAGTTTTTCTCATCTTGACATTCCTTTTATTAGATACTTCTCCTGATGTCTTAAGCTTTGATTCAAAGGAAACAAGCTCCCAAGGTTCAGTCACAGGTAAGACATGCAATAAAAGTACCATCACTGAATAGTAATTGTCCATCTTCACTGGATTCATATGAAAACTCCACACACAGCTGCAAGGTTACTATGCAAAAAAGCAATACAGAACTCTCTCAACTATTGGCAGGCAGTATCCCATGAGGAATTTTTTCAGACTTACCCAAAGTAAAGCTGGGGAGAGCTTTATTTTGACCCCTTTTCCTCAGAGCCAACTTGGCTTGAAGCTGCCGCGTTGCACAGAGGCCGCGAGGGCGAGGAACCAAAAATGAGTCTGCCTGTTGGAAGGAGATTCTATCCTGAATGGACCCAGGCCAGATTTATGAAACATAGAGAGAGTGAAAGAGATAGGGTGAAAGTGTGTTTGGGTGACAGACACAGTGAGAGAAAGAGTCACAGAGAGATTGAGAATGTAAGAAGAATTTGCAGTGAGCCTAAAGAGACGTCGCGTTGCTGTCCTGAGCCAAACGTCTGGGCTAAAGTCAGAGTCTCTCTCTTTTAGATGGAAAGAGACAAGAGCAAAACTAATGTCAGGCTCTACTGTGCATGACCTGTCTCTTGCTCCATACCACCTGTTCGAACACTAAGGCGCCATAAAAGTGGCCCTCTCATCCAAGACACCACCTATAAACCAGCGAGAGGGGTTCCCGGGCAGAACAACATCTGTCGGTGGAATGTGCTTTTTTAGCTTTTACAGTCCTTCTAGTGTTATGTAACCTCGGGTCAGAAATATTCTTGTCCCCTTCCTTCACAATGACTCTGCACATCTGTGTGGCTTTTCATAGGTATTGACAAGTGTGCCGCCGCCCCCACCATATGTGGCCGTGGGAAATGTGTTCCAGTGCAGACTGGCTATACTTGCCTCTGCGAGCCAGGATTCAAGCTCAGCGCTCTGCAGACCAACTGCATTGGTGAGTAACCCAAATGAGGAAGACAGAGATGAAATGAGACGGGACAGCCAAAGCATTCCGACACTGGAGGACACAGCAGCTCCGTCTGTCATCGTTACACTGCAAGCGAGTCGACAACACTCATCGTTATAAGCGCAGGCATCGAAACATTCAGAGATCAAGTGAGCCAAAGGGAAAGGGAGCCGTTTGTTTATACTGACCTGTTTCTTGTTGCTCGACTTTAAATGCAAGCCGGTCCAAAGAGCTGCCATTATGCTGTGTTGTTTTACCTCAAGACGGCCAGCGCTAGTTCTTTTAATGAACTCGTCTGGGATCAGTCCCATCTCTGACGGACGCCTGTATCGAATAGGAGCATCAAAGTCTCTGCTCTGAAACTGAGCAGCGTCTGCTTGTCAGATGCAACAATAATTCAATAAGTAGAGGACAAGGGAAAAAAAGGAAAAGTTTTCAGAATTTGGAGTTTGGCTAGGAGACTCCGATGATGAATATGACAGCGAGTAGGACCCCTTTAGTCTGGATGCTGGTGATTGAGTCGAGTGCATTTGTTATGGGGCAGCTGTGACTCAGTTGGTATAGTGGTTGTCTTTCAATTGGAAAGTTGAAGGTTCAATACCCATCTCTTCTTATCCACGTGTCAAAGTTACATGTGACAGCCATACCAATGGTTTTGGGCAGTGGGAGCCCAGAGGTTAGAGAAGAGGATTTGGGATTTGAAATTTTCAGGTTTGATTCCACTGTGATTTACCACTGTGGCTCCCTCAGCATGACCCTTGACCCCCATCAGCTCCCCGGAGTACTCTAATATGGATGCCTACTCCATCGGGAAAAATGATTATAAATAATAAAATAATTTCCTCAAAGGAATTTATTAAATATGATTAGTTTATTTTGAGTTAGATGAGGTGTTAGATTGCTGGATTAACTGACTCGACTCAAAAATTCCAGGAGGCAGAATGAAAACTGATTTCATGGAGCAGAGTGGGCACGTTGTAGATACACAGGCAGAAAAGTCATTAGATCAGAGTAGCAATGACAAAATTGACAGCTGAGTGAATGTTTTCCATCAATAAGAAATACAGGTTTTCCTTACCTCCTGAAATGTGTGGATTCTTAAGCTGTACAGTGGAAAACAGAAAAGACCAAAGCAGTAGTTAAACTGCATGACCTCACAAAGACTGCATGCAAAGATTGTTAATCAATTATCTTATTCCTCATTTCTCGCCTCTGCAGATGTGAATGAATGCGACGAGGAGCCATGCGAAGGGAAAGGCCGCTGCATCAACAGCTACGGCTCCTACACCTGCCAGTGCTACAGCGGCTACAGCCAGGTGATCACTCACAACAGGAAGTTCTGTCAAGGTGAGACACGGCCCCGCTGCTGTAGGAGACATAATGTTTCCAGAGAAAACACAGGCTGCCGCCACAAACCCTCTTCTCTCTTTGAGCCATTCAAGCTCTCGTCTGTCGGCACCGTTCACTTAAAAAGCATCCTGCCCTAATTAATGCGCTGGAACACAAAAGTCACTCTCTTTTCCATTCTGCTTGGTTCTCATTCAAACTGGCAGACATTAATGAGTGCGGAATGCCCAACAAGTGCCAGAATGGCAACTGTGTCAACACAGAGGGATCTTACACCTGCGAGTGCGACAGTGGCTACGCCAAGTCCTGGAGAGGCCTCTGCGAAGGTAACTTGCGTGTGTGCAGAAACACCTACAGACTCCGAGCCAGGTTCACACAAGAGCACAATCCAAACCAGATATATTTGTTTGCTGCTATGAATTAGTGTGTAGAACGCGAACAAAACCCATATTGTATTTTCCTCTGGTCAAAGCCAAGAAGAGAAACTATGCAGTCCGTGACAAGAGGGATCGTGTGTATATTTTAGCATTTGTAAGCTTGCACCCTCTGTCCGCCCTGCGTGCGCACGTTGTTTTTGCAACATTGTTGTCTTCAAAACAAACAAGAAAAGCACTCAGAGAGCGCAGACCTCCGCCAAATGACTTTTTCAATGTTAAAATTTCCCAACTTCATAGTGCAGCCATATCGTTAATCTGGATCTGATCCAGACGAAATTTGGCACAATTCAGGGCAATGACCTCCCAAATATACTTATCAAATTTCAAGAGGATTGAAGCAAAGTTCAATGAGTTATGATTTTTTGAAACTCGTAAAAGGGCTTTCCAATGTTAAATTCTGGAATTTTTCCTGACCTTATTCTGGATCCAATTTAGATGAAATTTTGCACACTACTAGATATGACAATCCTACAGATCACTGAATTTTTACAGGTCAATCAGATATAATCTTCAAGAGATAGGATTTTTTGAAAACGGCTCAATAATAAGTAAAGGGGAAAAACAGGATCTTTGATATTTTTTTGTATCCACATGGTTATCCAGATCACTCTCAACATTTAATGGAATCTAAGTTGGCTCAAGACACATCTTATAAATCTTTTTTAGGAAGATCCCGTCAGGAGTTTTTACGTAATCCTGCAAACAAACAGACAGACAGACAGATAGACAAACCCTTGCAAAAACATTAACTCCTTTGCGGAAATAATAATTCAAACGTTTGTGCTTCACCTTCACCCCGAGCAGATATCGACGAGTGCAGAGATCCGAGCTCCTGCCCCAGTGGCATGTGCGTCAACACTCTGGGATCCTTCCTGTGCCAAGCCTGTGGCACGGGGTTCAGGCCTGTCAACGAAAGATGTTTGGGTAAGGCAACCTCACACCCCGTCAGTACAGCAGCACCACTGCTGCCCAGGCTCCACAGGGTGTTTCCAACCACTACATGGAAATAACCTGGATTCCCCTTTTACGCTGTAAAACGGCGAACCGGGCAAAGACACCGAGACATCGCTTTAAAGAAAATAAACACAAGGCAACGTGGTATTAGACTGCGCTGTTAAAGACTTGTTGACAGCTTATGATGCAGCACAGTTTACCGAAATACAATGATTCAATTAAGTTTGCAGTTCTGTGGCTTTTTTTGCTCAAAGGGACACGCAGATGTCCCAGATATGTAAAAATTCTACAACAAATTGTGTTTTTTTTCGAAAAGATTTTTATTGGATGTTTTATGTGGAGTGGGGACCACTACTCACTCCACATGACAGACCAAAACCACAGTGGCGATTGCTATATGAGCCGGTCGCGACGCTTATTGCCTTTGTCCATTCAGGGTTTTGACGTTTGATATATTATCTACTCCGACCAGAAGCCTCTACATGCTCCTCATTCTGTTTAAACACATTCACCATGTTATTGCTGATCTTTTGATATCACTGGTCCCGTAAAAAGATTGTTGATAATACTTCAATTTGGGAGAGTCCAAATATTTTCTCTTGGCCACAGTCTTGAACAAACAGTGTATTATTGTTATAAAGCTTGGGCCACTGTAGTCTTGGGCCCAGTAGAGGCTTTATTACCGCCATTGGGCGAGGTGAGGCGACGGAGCAGCGACATGTATGAGGAGGGCAAAGGGTCGATTTCCCTCTGCGAAGAGGTCCCCAAACGCAAACAAATGTTCTCACTCAACCGTAAGCTCGTCATGGTCCCGTGCAAAACTCTTACCTGGCCTGACTGCACTTGGTGTGTTTGCTCTAAAGTAGCCCACCAGAAGCTTCCACCCTGAAAGTGGCCTAGTTACATAACATCACAACTGGTGTTACTTACCACATCCCCTCAGTATGACCTTGCACCCCTCTAATTTGTTTGGAAACCCAAGCTCCAACAGTGAGAATTCCAGAAATGTGAAAAGCTCACACACCACATGAATGATGGAAAGTATGGAAATCAACTTTACTAGTTTTTTTCTTTTTTAATTCGCTTTCTCAGTGAGTCCTGTGACTGATGCTGTTGTTTAAAGTCTCGCAATTTCCTTACCTCCAACGAAATCACAACAAATTCTCATTCTCAGTAAATCTTTGCTGTACAGTAAAACTTAGCCACAGAGAGAAACCTAGTAAATGAGGGGTGACACTTGAGGTGCGTATTTTTTGTGTGGCACAGTGGGAGTCTCATGAAACAGGCAGCGTTAGCAACGGGCTTTCCTGCGTTTGCTTCAGTCAATTGACGGCAGCGCAGCACAGCAGTTTGGGCTCAATTGGGCGAGTTGTGGATAAGCCTAATCGTTGGTGTGATAAACAAAGCAGCTCCGTTCGCCCTGTCAGGGCTTATCGCAAGAGGCTTGAGAGATGGCGCGTGATTGCAGGAACAAAGCATCGGGCCACGCTGACAGACGTCTGGCAGTGCTCATGCCAAGAGAACAAAACCCGGCCTCTGTGTTTCAGCATCACTGTCACCTCTCAGCAGGGGCGGACCTTCCATGGTGGCATGAGGTGTAACGTACCCACACCGTAATCTGATTGGCCACCTTGTTTTTCCTCTCCTTCTGTCACTGGTGACGCTGGTCCAAACAGTTTGTGTTGGAGTTTCTCTAAACTTTTGCAGAAGATTTTGTCTTAGTCTATGTTGCTTGAATTTTGAACATGTTCAAACAATGTACCCATTATTTTTTCCCAGAACAGATTCATAGTTACCGCGTATTTGTGAGATGTCAGTCTCATTTTCATCCAGGTCCTCATACAGCAACTGCACTTCTTTTATGAGCTCCATCGTCCTTGACATCTCATTACCAAATGATTGCTGGATTGGGATACACCTATATTTATAAGGCCAAAGCCTGTCTCGACTATTACATTACATTTGTGTACTCTGTTCCAGGACAGCTGCAAGCGCATAAAGTCTGTAGTTTTATTTGACAACTGTACTGCAAATCTAGAGCGAGTGTTGTGCAACGTGTATGTATCCCCACATTTCTGTGCAACAGTCATATGAAATAGGTGCAAAGTACAGATTCATGCACTTTTAAAGTGAAAATGGGAAACTTTTGTTACAATCTGCGAGGTGCGTTTTCAAAACGCTGCTCTGAGCCACTGAAAGCACAACTTTTTGAAAACGGCTCCCGAGGTGGTTTTATTTTCAAAAACAAACAACAGCACTGACTCATGGCCCAACATGCCAGGTTCACCGTCTACAGACATCTTTATCAAAACGTTGGCGTGTAAACAAGAACCTTTTGAATCCCAACATGAATTTGAGTATTTTTGTGTCTCCAAACAACTTGCATGCTAAATAGATTACTAACTGCACTGAAGAAGCAGATGTTAAAGAGAACAATGTACCGTAATGTAAGTGGACACGTCCAACAAAATACTAATGCTGACAGTGGAAAAAGAAGCTATGTAGAACCCCTTGATGAAGAGCAAGAAATAACTGTGTAGTCTAGATGTTAATGAGAGACGCCACTCCTCAACTTCTCTGGATCCACCCCTGCATCTCAGGAATGTCCTCTTTAACATCCTCTGCCAAAAAAAAGTGCTCTTTCTTTCCTCTGTTGTCTCCTTCTTGCTCTCTTCCCCCACTGTACTACTGTAAAAGTGCCACTGTTAGCACTTGATAGATTCCACTATAAAAACAATGTTTTTGCCTGAGGTTTTCCACACATATAATCCTCGGGTCAACTGGTCCACCTCATGCAGTGGAAAAGACAGCTACTGCTGCGAGTAGTAAACGGCCTTCATGAATGAGGCTTGGTTTGTGCACTGATGTAATTTAATGGTGGCTGTTTGCAGTCATTAGGCTCACTAATTGTGGTGTAATTGTTTCCCCTTTTACTGCTTAACATACCCTCCACAACCGTTTTCTGTGAATTAATGCTTTTTTTTTTGTGGCGGGATGGGAAGCTGGACGTTGCGTCATGTCTCAACCTCCTCTCTCCTCAGATGTGAACGAGTGCTTGAACCAAACCGTGTGTGGTCGCGGTAGGTGTGTGAACACCGAGGGCTCCTATAGGTGCAACTGTTTCCAGGGATTCAAACTCTCGCCAGACAACGTTTGTCAAGGTCAGTCGAATGCCGCATATCAAAGGCTCGCCATGCTTCTTCCACAAAAGCTTTGCGACACCATTGAAGTTTTATTTAAAGAAAAGCTATAGATATAAGACGTTGTCTTTATCATTCTGAGGCCCTGCTTTTTTCTCTCCCTCTTTTCTCCAGATGTGGATGAATGTGCACTTCTGGGAGTCTGTCTCCACGGCCACTGCGTCAATCTTGACGGCACCCACAAATGCACCTGTAACCATGGTTACCAAGTCACCTCGGACAGCAAATCCTGTGAAGGTCTGCAAGGGATTAACTCGAGCTGTTGGGCGTAACTCGTCACTGCATACTTGTCGGCCCGTGCAGCGCTCTCGGCAAGCAGCATAATGTCTGCAAATTATTTCTTTTTGCTAGATGTCAACGAGTGCGCAACTGGCAATGTCTGCCCAGTGGGAATTTGCATCAACACCGCAGGTTCCTATACTTGCCAGAACTGCAGGCCTGGGTTTGGACCATCTACTGATGGGCTCAGATGTGAAGGTATGAAGCCAGATTTACTCTGATTTACTGACACTGATATTTCCGTTTCATGCTTAGATTACGAAGTGGAGATAAACTTTTTAAATATTCAGTTACTTTGTTAGTAATGATTTGTGACCGCATTTCAAGTGAATTTGATCTTTTTCTCCCTAGATGTTAATGAATGTGCTCAGGGTGACATGTGTCGGGGTGGTATGTGTACAAACACTAAGGGATCCTACACTTGCACCAGATGTCAGGCGGGCTACAGAGTGTCCCAAGACCACCAGAGCTGTGAAGGTAAAATCAGACTCAACTCCTTGAGTTTAAAGCATAGACAGTGTTTGACTTACTCAGCACACCTGGGTCTTTGATTTTGTTCGGTTCTTACTCTGATGCCTATATATATATTGTTTTCTTCCAGATATTGATGAGTGCCAGTCCCTGTCTGCCTGTGACAATGGGATCTGTCTAAACTCCGAAGGCTCGTACACCTGTGAGAACTGCCCCACCGGTTACAGAGTGTCATATGACGGAGAACTCTGCGAAGGTTGGTGTCACCACTGATGCTGGAGCCATTTCTATGAGTGGCGCTGAGGAAATTCCGATGGTTGAATGTGTGTCTGGTGTCCTCAGTTGGCTGAGGGCAATTTGCTGGTTTTACTACTTAAAATTTTAACCATTTAAATCCGGAGAGTCAACCTCACTTCTGTTCAGCCTACTGCTAAATTAGTGGCATAAGAGCCTTTGAATTTCAACTTTGAAGCTTTACTTTGTTGTGACACAGAGTAAAAGGCGCATGACAAGGTGCAGGTTTTTGCAAAACTTTTCCTAATTAGCTCTGAAAATTGCCACAATCTCCACATAAAGCCGATTTGAATGATATTTTCTGGAGCAAAATACAGAGAAATGTATGGAAAGCTTGACTATGGGCAAATACAGCCTTACCAGGCCATTCACATCAATGGGCATTTTTAGAGTCACTAGTTATCCTCATAATCATGTTTTTGGATTGTGGGAAACATGAGTACTCCACATGGTAAAAGCCCCCAAGCCTAACTGTGTCTTACACTGACGTAAGTAAAATGGTCATAGGATATTCAAATTATTTTTTCAATAAAAACCCCAAAACAACACTACTTCAATAATATACTAAATGGGCAGTTCATTATTACTAAATAAATTTCTGTATATGTTACCGCCATAGACAGTAATGCAATATCTAAGATTTTTTGTCCAGTTGTGTGATTGTGCTCATCTTCACAGATATTGATGAGTGTGCGCTGCCCACTTCCTGCCCCCGAGGAACATGCACAAACACTGAGGGTTCCTTCACTTGTGTCGTCTGCCAGCCCGGTTTCAGAGTCTCTGAGGACGGACAGCAGTGTGACGGTGAGACTTGTGGCTGTTTGTTGCCGGTATGTGTTCTGTTTGTACACTTGAAGTCCGGCACTTCCATCCTGTGCTCACATTCAACAAGCCAGACCTCGGCTGGACCCCGAACAGAGCCTCGGCTCAAGTGCCAACACTGTTGAGCATGTTCCCCAGCTGGTTCAGGTTCTACATAAACACCATCAGGTGTGACAGCTTAAGACCCAAAGTCCCTGCATGTGGTCGCAACACTCTGAAATACTCCGAGACATCACATCATCGCTGGACCGAGCACCTTCTCTGCCTCTGGCACCACTTGTGCTTGATCAACTCAATGAGACACAAACCCTCAAATAGAACAAGATGATGTCAGGCAAACATCCTGCAGATAGCCCGGCTAAAAAGGATAGACGTGCCGACATTTATAATTCCTAGCGTCAGCGCTCACCAATCTAACTGATTACAACTGGCGAGCTTTATTTATTTGAGGCCAGAGATGATAATCTGTGCTATCATGTGTCTGTCTGTGTGTTTGCGCCCAGATGTGGACGAATGCTTGGTGGCTAACGTGTGTCCAGGCCAGCTGTGCATGAACACTGCAGGATCTTACACCTGCAGGGGCTGCGGAGCTGGTTTACAACTATCTGCAGATGGCCAACACTGTGAAGGTAAATCTAACTCAATCTACCTACTAGGAACAGTTTATTATGTCACGATAGAAGACAGTGAAGTTGAAGCCGAGGACAGTAAAATGGGGGCGCATTAAGCCGAGAACGTGATCAGAGAGAATCTTCACTGCACTCTGTAATTTCTCATGACATGATTTATGAGATCAATGCAGTGAAATGGCTCCTTCCACGATTCCAGTGAGGTTAGATCTGTCATGACTTCATGAGAAGTGGAATAGAAATGATTATTTAAGTAGTTTGAAAGGCGGCTTCAGTTAGTCATATATACTTTGGTGTGTTTTTTAGTGGAAGTGTGGATCTAGCCCGAGAGGAAGATCCCCCACTGATCTGTATCTCTGCGATGGGAGAAAGTTTTACAAAACAAGCCCTGGTCCAAATCAGCCACTGATAGGATTTTAATGGATGAGTCTGATGCCATGGAAAATACGAAGGGCTTACTTTGAAATGAAGTCAACCACCTCACGCTGCTCAACCCAAAGGCAGAAAGAAGTGACCCAAATCACTTAACAATAGCCGGTCCTTTTTTTTCTTCTCAAGAAATATAATCTGTGCCGGCTCGAGGAATTTGCAGTGATCACGTAACAGTCGGCCAGCAACTGTTTGTAGATACAGTAATTATATGCCACCTGTAATAGCTTGCCGTTTTTTGGATTCAATGACCAGCTCACATACTTATCCATCCACTCTTTTTAATAAAACACTGTCAGTGCGATCTAATAAAGCTTCTCTTACTGTATGTTCGGCAGTATGTTGAGCTGAGTCACTCTTAGCCGTTAATTTTTTTTAAGAGATAAGAGAGTGGAAGCACAAAAAGTGATCCCTCTAAAAACTTTTATGGGTAAGTTGATAACCTATATCTAATTTTCTCTCCTATCCCTTAGATATTGATGAGTGCCAGACACCAGGTGTTTGCCCCACGGGAGTTTGCACCAACACAGAGGGTTCCTTTTCCTGCATGTCCTGTGACCCTGGCTTCACAGTGGCACCTAACGGACTCTCATGTGAAGGTTTGTCAAATTCATTTCACTACAGGAGCCACATGCATACTGCTCTTGATCACACCTGAGCAAGATCAGTCGAATCATTGCAAACATATCGCATTGGTGAAAATGGTTCTGGACCTCCTGATGAGACACAAACCAATTGTTTACGAGGGTCTTCATATTTTTTTGACCTTCTGCCCCGTTTACGGTTGAAAATGCAAAGCTTTTTTTGTAGTTGAAATCACTGAAAATGCAACTTTTTGAGAACAGCTCTCAGGATGGAACCACGTCAACTTGTATGTGGTTTCAATAAACAAATAAATAACAACACCCACTACTGGACAAACATAAAACTATGTTGTTTTCAGTGTTTCGGCTATTGTTGTGGAAACGGACATCATTTTTAGAACATTTCTATGTAATGTTTTCTGACATAAAAATGCAAAAATGATGTTTTCCCTTGAATGGTTGACATGTTAATGGAAAAATTCGAAATTTCATCCAAGAAAACATGCAATCTAAAATATTCTTTGCCACTCTTTTTGAGCTGCAGAGTGCATACTTTCACAAACTCATCTTTGTAGTATGAAAATATGCCAACGTTAATTCACCAGCATATAGAAGCTGCATCTCGCTGCTACGTCTTGTGGAGGTACAGTTATTAAGCTCTTAGGCATGGGTGTCAGACAGACCAGTAAATAATAGTATTATAATGTATAAATGACAACTAGAACTCTAAATCTATTTCTTTGTTTTAGTGCTACAAAGTTAATAAATCATTAAGAAGTTCACATTTAATGAGCTATCCTTTTACAACACATAACAAACCCAAAATGTGAAGAAAAAAACCACAATATTATGCCTCAGATCACTATGTGCTTTAAAACTTACAGATCACAGTGGATTTTTATTACACTATTTTCCTTTTCATAGGCATAAAACATTTGGTCACATGTAGCTGGACCGAAAAATATGTCAGCTATATTCATATTATGATCACAATTCTAGAAATTATCTTTAATGTTGACACATTTTACATCTGTGTAGTAATCCTGATCGCCTGAACTGATTCAATACAGACTAAACTGCGCTCCCGGTGGTCAAATACCTATATTGCAATTAGTGTAATTTTTCTGACAGCCAAAAAATGTCATCTCACGGGCCGGATTGGAATCAGTTCATTCTTGTTCTGGCCCGCAGGTCGCATGATTGATACCCCTGCTTTTAGTGGCAGTCTTATAAATTCACAGCTACATTCTACTGCTCTTATTTACCCAGATCAAAAATGAAACTCACATGTTTGCCTCCAAACAAACACCACATATCAATTTGCTGCACACCAATTTTGATTTGATGCAGAATGACTTGTATTTTCACATTAACGGATGTCACTGTCAACATCTGGTCTCGTTACAAACTTTTAATTTGAACGTGAAAGCTAGAGTAGGTCTCTAATCACTCTGCAAGCATGTAGTTGAGAAGTCTGTACTTTTTGCTTTTTTTAATCATGATGTCCTCAAGATAAGTATTCAGAAGTCCCTCTACTTTCAATACAAACTGTAATCGTGCTTGTTTAATTCAAAACTACAGTTTGTTTTGTGTCCAGTTTTTAATTTGGACCTAATTTTTAATTGTGAATTCTCATACTTTTCACTGTCATCCTGTTGGTGCTATTCAACCCGTTGACTGGCTGGTTTTTGGCCCACGGGTCGTATGTTTGACATCCCCGTTCTATGCAATTACTCTGAGTCACCGACACGCCAGCACAGTATGACCTACTACAATAAGTCATTACTGCTGCAAATGATGCATGTGTTTTTTTCACACGTTGCCTGTGGTCTGGAGTCTCCTCATCCGAATGACGAGTGATTTACAGCCGGTGCCAATACGTCATGCCGATGACGTGTGCCTGTGTGTCAATTCAGATGTGAATGAGTGCGAAGATGCCAGCTTCTGTCTGGGAGGCAAGTGCACCAACAGCGTGGGCTCCTTCAGCTGCTTGTGTCCCTCTGGTCTGGAGCTGGTGGACGGGACTTCCTGCAGAGGTATAAATGCACACAGAAAATATACCATTAGTGGCAAACTATTTCTGGAGGTTCACCTCATGTTGACACAGCTGTGTGAGTATATTTGTGCCTATTTGTGACAGATATCGATGAGTGCTTAACCATTGCGGGGATCTGTGGTGAAGGAGACTGTCTGAACACTCAGGGCTCATTCTCGTGCGTCTGCTCTGACGGATACATCCGCACGGATGGAAAGCCTGGCTGCCAGGGTACGATTACACACTACAGACATGGGAATATGGCACTTTACACTCACAGAAAATATATACTAGGGCTGTCAAAATTGACGCGTCAATGCAGATTAATCCACAGTAATGTTTTGATTAATCTGATTAAAAATGTTGATCGTTTGACAGCTCTAAAATAAACGGGGAAAAAAAGTCAATCAATGGTGTCAAACTCATCATCATCATTCACACAGCAAAATGAAACAATAGCAACCTTTAAATACAAATTTATTGCCATATGTTTTAATTTGATATGATGCAGAAAGGTATGACATAACATTTTAATGCAAAATACAGTAGTAAATCACAAATTTACAAACGCCACTATTTGTGGCGTTTTGCAGGTGTCATGCATGCTTTTGCATATTCAGCCTCACAGTGTGGCTTTGAGGAGAGAAGAAGAGAGGACATCATCCTTTGTTTGTCCAACATTAGGGACATTTGCAGGGCCGTATCTTTGACACCACTATAATACATAGATAGATAAATAAAGAAGAGGTTAAGCAACAATGGAAAAGAAAAGTCCTCCAACCAACAGGAAGTCCTCCAGCAGATCTCCTGCTTGCACATGTGGAAGATAGAGGACGATATGAAACAAAAAGATTGAACAGAGGAAGTTTCAATCCGAAAGCTTCTCAATGCAAATCTCCAAATCCAGAGATCCTGCATGAAGGTACAAAGAGAAAGTTAATGGTGATGTGGTAATGGACGAGGAGTAAAGAAAAGGCTGATTATTACATCTGATAATCGAATCATTTCACAGTAACCGTGTCGTATTTGCTCTCCATTTACTGTTGGGAAAACTGAGGCCAAACCAGAGACCCCTGGCATGGAGGCCCAGGCCAGCCTCCCTGTGTAATGGGCCATGGCTTCATCAACCGTCTCAGTTCGGACATTAGCTTGATGTTATTCCAGCCGCACCCAGCGACCCACTGGTCATAGTGATGGAAAAAAAGAAAAGAAGAAGAAGCATGATCGTCAACTTGAATAAAAAAAAAAAAAAAAAGGCTTTTCAACAAACTGGAGCATTAGCTGTACAAATACATGAAATAACTCTGGCTGGGATGTCAGATCTGGATCATTGTTATTTCTTGGTGGGTCTTACAAATAACAGCTGAAGTTAAGTAAACACTGGGATGTATGCAGTGAAATATTTTATCATGATACGAAGCAGGTAGGTTACATCACTCTAAATTGACCAAAATGTGCTTACGTTAAATGGCAGGAGTGAGCTCTGAAGCGGGGTCGTTCTCCCAGCGAGACTCCTGCCTCGCAGCTATTTAGATATCCAAACTGAGCAAACTGCCCAGCCCACATCAGGTACTTTGGCTGCTCGCCACAACAAACACTGAACTCTAATTATCCTATAAATCAACAGTTGCCGTATATTTTCTTGCAGTCTGTCATTTTTTGTGTCCAGCGCTGACACAATGAAAGCCAGACGCCTCTGACATGAGCCTGCAGGGGCGGCAGAAGGGAGGACCAAGGTTTGTGAGGTTATGGAAATGAAAGATGGATTTTTATTTTTTTATTTTCTTATTCAGGTGAGGCCAAAATGAAGCCTGGCCTTGACCAAAACAGATGAAACAAAAGACGGACAGCACAATGAAACACACCTAAACTTAATCCCAATCACCACGGCGTAGCCTTAGCCCCGCTAGTCCTGTCAGTAAGACTTTAAAGTCTTTGAATTCACTCCAAAACTACCCAGTCTTAGCATATTTATGTGTTTACTTACAGTCTGGAGTATGTTTGTTTTTTTTTTTTCCTGGGTGCTTACCATGTCATCTCCAAAAGATTCATCTGATTATCACTGGCTGGGAAAGGAAGACATACGTTATTTCCAGAGATGACTTTACTCTGCCTTCCTGCCTTTCCCTCAACATTTCACCTCTGCTCCAAATATCTTGCAAGTTATGCTGTAATGCCACAATTATCCACCCATCCACCTCTAATCAAGCGTGCAGTGTCCATTATTAATTTTTAACGAGTCTGAGGGAAATGTTCTCAGCCCGAAAAGCTGAGCTGGATGTTTTTTTCCTCCTCTGTTTCCTGTTTTGAAAGTACACCGTTAAGCGCTGCAAATGGCCAATGCATCTCATGCTCAGACAAGTGCTTGATTGCACATTCTTTCAGTGATACATATGATTGCCGAGTAGCGCTCCCTGCGGAACTAACGAAGTCTGAGGATATCTAGCGTTAATCAATATGTACCCAGTCGTGACCAGCCCATTCTCCTCTTATCTCTCTTAATTAGTAATCCTTCCTTATCCCTTGTGCAGATATGGATGAATGCAGCAGAGACAGCGTGTGTGTTCATGGACAGTGCGTCAACACGGACGGCTCCTTCCTGTGCCTGTGTGAGGCTGGATTTAAGTTCAACGATGACACAGCTGACTGTGAAGGTAAGACTGAGCGAAACTCCTCTGTTGGAGTTGTCATTGTGATTGTCGACCCTCTGCTCCACATTGACATTTCCTCTCTCGGAGTAAACCAACATGTCAACATTTGCTATTTGAACGTCATGCTACATTAACGCTTAAGCAGGCCCAGTATAGCGCAGTGTGCTATGATTGATTATCCATCCAGCTTGAGGACTTGCCTCCGGTGTGAGTGTCCAAGTCTGGATAAGAGGCTCTCTCAGAGCGAGTGGTGCCTGGAGCCCTGAACTCTGTCTCCCCAGGGGGACGTATGAATGACCCCATTGTGAGCAGGAGGTGTTTCTCCCTCTGGAACGTCTCCCTTTACCTTTTTCACAACTTCTTTAGTTGCTGTTATAATATTGTTCTTGGCCACTGTGGTTGCCTGCTGTGTTCACCGGGGATAGCTACACCACCGGCCTCCTGGCCCGCACAGCCATTACCAGAAGAGCAGCGGAGGAAGTTTTCATCTGCTTGCGCCTGTGCCTGTTTGTCAGTATCTGTCTGGCTTTCTTTCTCCGCACAGACCAGAATGAGTGCAAGGAGTTTGGGAGCTCGGTGTGTGGTACCTGGCGCTGTGAGAACACCATCGGCTCTTATCGATGCTTCATGGGTTGCCAGCCTGGCGCTGAGGGAGCCACAGATTGCGGTGAGTGGTCAAACCATGTCGAGTTATGAATACAGCACAATCAATTAGGCATTTGTGGTTGTAACTGTAACTCTATTTGTTTATAATCCATGATCTAATCCATGCATTATAAGTATTTTGGCTGCTCTTAACAGTACTCCACATACTGTTTGAGTCTCACCACTCATTGCAAAGATAATTGCATCTCTTTTGGCTCGCGCACACAGAGGCTGATGTTAATCAAAAGCTATCAAGTGCTCGGGGTCTTTGCACACAAAAAACGGCAGGGGAGATGATGAGAAATGGCCCCTGAAATTGAGGTCCTTAAGAAATAAGAGTGCACTGTCATTAGAGGAGGAGTGTGAGGCCAGAAACTGATAAAAGTCTCATCCTCCTGACAACGGCGGTATTAGAGTGCCTCTGGCAGATGTACAAGGTGGAACATGATCATCCCGCTCTTTCTTTGTGAAACAGATTGGATTCAGGACGACTTAGATCAGTGGTTCCCAACCCGGGATCCAGGAGCCTCTGAGGGAGGGAATATGAGACATCACAGGGGAAGCCCGGGGCTTCTCCTGCTCCTTGGTTGTCAATATTAAACTAACACATCAAACAAACCCCGGAAGACACATTTTTGAAACTGGAACTGAACTGTGAAACTGAACATGGCTCGTTTATGTTTGTGAGAGTGAGGCCCTGTTTTATAGCAGGGAAAACGGAAAGCTTTTGTTGTGATTTTCGTGTCTAGTTAGACGATAGCTGTAGTCGGAGCCATTGAAAGTGCAACTTTTTGAGAAGGATTCTCAATGTGGAGCTTTTTGAAAACACCTGAGCATGTCCACCAGTGTTTAACTTCACTGTTTGTTTGGAAAATTAGAACTCCGATGGGAAACACTAACTTAGACGATCTCTTATCATTCTTTCCTGTCATGTCATGACTGCCTGGGTTTGCATCTGTGTCCACATCTGGCTAATGACAACAACAACAACAATGGGCACATCTCTGTGGTCTTCCAAAATGCATACAGATTGTGTTTACTGGCAGGATTAAACACCCCTCCTCTGAGACATTAATGTGGTTTGTTGCACAGTGATTTAAGCTTCTTACTCTTCATTGTGTAGTGTGGTATTGGTTGTCTTTGTCACTCCCGCAGCACCATAAAATAACACATTTGGTTTGTAAGGAGCTCGAATGACAAAAGGCCAACTATTTTTTTTCTTATATAAGAAAGGGATCTAAACGGATGGTGACAGGCGAACAGAGGAAAACAGTCTGAGAGCATCAGAAAGGAATGAATGTGTTGTGCTGCAGATGGGAGCAGTGTATGTTAATGTGTGTGTTCATGTGGTTTTGTGTGAGGTTTCTCTGTGTCATCCCACGTTGTGTTTGTTTTGAAGGAAGGGAAACAGAGACCACACCGGTTGTAGTGCAGATGCAGATATTCTCATGATCTTAGAGGTTGCAGCGTTGATCAGTTGGCCCGATCCCGACTGCACGCTGCTGCCTTCCTCCTCCACTTTCTAGTCTTGTCTGTCTGGCACCAGCTGAGCTGAACGCAGGCCTGCAGTGTGATAAGGCCTGACAGAAACCAGCTGCTCACCTCCACAAGTCAAAACGCCGTTAACCAGCTCCTATCAGAGTTACGGTTAAGGTTACGTGAGTCAACATCTACATGTCTCATAAATATATCACGCCTAACAACTATCCATCAACTTGAAATGACCTGTACAGTTTTTAAGTAGGATGTAAAGTGCAAAACAGCAGCAGCTCCCAACTTTATTTTCTTTCCAGATTGATCGATGCGCCAACTTTCACCAACAAGAGCCTTTGAGTAAAGGCCATAGGGAATTCCCGGGGTTTGCTGTGCATTCTAGAGCAGTGATTCACAACCTTTTTCTTGAGGGACCCAAAAGTTTACCATCGTACAATTTTACCACACCCTATGCAATTACAACAAAAAGTTAAAAGGAGCCTCACAACACACTATATGTGAAATAAAATTCTCCTTGTTTTATTCTATGAAGATGAGTTTCACGTTTACAAACCATCTCGGGTTGTTTGGTGGACTGGTGCTGCCTCAGCTTGTACATTTTCATACTTTCATTCCCCAGTTTTTCACTGCAAAAGATGCCTTCAACTCTAATTTTGTCCATTTGTCCATGTCTTCTATAAAGCCATATCCCATGAACTGATTCAGCTCTCTTTAACCTGGCACTCGGTCAATTTTTCTCATGCTGCTTCCATATTTAATGTGAACACTTAAGCTCAGTAGTTTTGTGACATAGAATAGTGAAATGCTGGCTCACCTATTTTTAGAAGTGAACATTTTTAGCCCTAAAATCAAGAGGGCTTCGCGACCCCTAATGACTCTCTGGGCCCCTTCAGACCTGGCGTTAAAAAGTTTCGGGTGATCTGATCAAATGTAGTGAGCCCTGACACAGACTACATCATGCATTTTGGACAAATCACTTGAGATAGGATGGTGTAACTACTTTAGCGTCACTTCCGCTAAATGGCCTGACAGTTATCCAGCTTGTGCTGGACGGATCCTCTGCAGACCCACCCGGCACTGATGTCCTTGTTCTTTTCTACACTTTCTTTGAAAGGTTGTATGGAGTTGACTGTATAACTCAGTTCGGCTCATTCTCTGAAACAAAAACAAGGCGTACAGTAATGATGTTTATGTATGACATATTCCCAGCGACGCCAACATCCCAGGATGGATTCACCATGCATGGACGTTTACACTACACTGGAAATTAGTTGGAACCTGTCAAGATATAAGATCATATTTTAAACATGATAGATAAGTTGACATATTTTCAAAGCTATTTACTTGTTCTTGAATTTCTAGTTTTATCTTAAATCTAGATTTAAAAATCATATACCAAGATTTCTTACCAAATAAAATTTACTTGCTGTATGGACAAATAATTTCACTTGGTTAGGTAATTCAATTCTCAAATTTTGTGTTTAGGCTGCCATTTTTGCAGTGTACAAAGCCGTTGTGGTCAGATGCATTCCTGACCACCTCGGGAAGTTGTTTGAGTGAAAGCACTTTGAAATTGTCTTATAACCCCAGAACAGGAAAATCCTCCCTTTACTGATCTCTGGTTGCCCCTCTGAAGAGACCTAGGGCTCACAAAGCTTGCAAATCCACTTGTCTGCATTGATGCAGAGTTCTGACCATGTCCTGTTGCTATGTTGTGACGCTGCTCGTGTTTTCACTTGACAAACAGCATTGAGTCACAGCCCTACTTTTCAGAAACCAAGCCCTCAAACTCTGAGAAGCCACAGCGCGAGGCACAATCGTGGCTTGTTTCACCTCATGATGGGAATTTGTGGGAGATACTGCCCTCACCTCAATAAAAGTCCCAAGAAGGGAGCTCAACTACCCCGGGGCATATTTGTCTGCTTGTAAAAATCATTAAATATTTAGGAAGAGAACAGATGCTGTAATTTGCAGTTTCTCAGAGGGGCGTTGCTTTATTTTTGCTCATCGGCCTTCGAATAGGGGCAGCGGTTGTCGTTGGCTCTGCTTGCTGCTCTCATTTAGATTTAGAGTCCATGACACAAAAGTGAAAAACAGAGTTTTTTCCGTTGCAAACGTCACTCACGACTGTACTGTGAGAGCTGCTTTCAGACCGACACAGAGGCAAATATATCAGTGTGTTCTTATGTGTGTATTTGCAGGCCATTGTTTTTAGCTTTGCCCATAAATTCCCCAAAGCTATGCCTTGTCTTTAATAAGCCTTTTGCCAAAGGGGCGGAAATTGTCTGCGGTCACACTCTTGCCAGCCTTCCACCCCTGTAAACGTATAGAACTGTAAAGACTTTACCATGTGTGTGATTTCTCATGGATTTTTTTTCAGACTTAAAATTACATTCTGGTTTTTTGTCAGAGAGGTACGGGCATGATGTGACAGGTTCATGTCTCCATTGTAGTAACACAATACACATAGTAGATTTAATGTCACATAAAGCGTGAAAACACACTTCCCTGAAAGCAAATACTCCACCTCATCCCTGCGTAGTCGTGTGTGAAATAATCTCCTGCATATGGATCTAATCAGACGAAGGGTTGCCCCGAGTATAAGGGAGAAGTGTGGCTGTGGAGGGTGAGCCAACAGTCAACAGTTCCTATATTCTCACTGCCTGCCATGTGCTCCATATTAAAACATGGCAACTGTTCGCCGCATTTATGCCCAAATCACAGCATCACTGGATTCAGGGAGCAAGTCTTCTGTGTGAAAATATTAGGACAGGCCCAGTACAACCCAGTACTGGGGTTGTACTAGGTACTGGGTTGTACTTTCTCACCCCTCACATCTCGAGGCAATTTAGAGCTCCGCATGTGTTCTGACGTAACAGATTATTACATGGAAAGACTCCGGAAAGCAACCCCACGTCCTCCTGGTGTGGGAGCCGTTCGCGGTGGAGTTATCTCATTTTGTGGTATTCACTCTTTCCCTCACGCCGTCGTCATCCCGAGATTAACATGTTGACTCTCTCTGTGGATGACAGATCTGAATGCGCGGTCGAGTAATGCCGTCGCTCAAACACAACCCGGGGAGGAATACACTCAACAACAAAAGCCATTAAAATAGTTTTGGTCTCCATGTTCTCATTCCTTCCCAGGATGATGCTTTGATTGCGTCTCAGCACAACATGTGGCTTGCAATGGATTGTGTTCCATGTTATACATGAATGAAAGACTCTGATTATTTTGTATATTAGCAGAGAGCTTTCATTGCGTTTTTTTCCCAGACCTCCTAGCTGCTGTCATTGCAACACGTCCAACTCCAGTAAAGCCCTTCACACTTGGAGAAATGTTGTTTAACCTCTGAAATGTAATACGTTTCACTTCACTCTCAGCACATTCTGGGGAATTTAAATTATAAGCAATTTAAATAAGCCTTGGAGAGACTTCACCGCTTCTCCAAATGCTAATTCAGCTGGTTGGTGGGTTTCAGTATGTGCCCATCCAGCCACCATCTATCATCATGTAGCTATTTGAGCCCACAAGTCTATTCTAGTTATCTTGGTCCGTTTCAGCATTTCCTGTGAAAAGTTTTACAAATGACAAAGGCAATTTTGTCTTGGCAGTTTTATTAGCTTGTGGGAGCCCCCCCTCCTCTATCTGACCCATGAGGCATGTTGGACAAGTGGCCAAGTCCAGACAGGAACACTGACAGAGCACTTGTCCTTTCAGAAAGCCTGAGAAAGCAATTGTGAGGGTTGGAGGCAAAAGCAGAGGCGAATGCAGCGATCCCGGCCAAGTCCGCCGCACTAATGATCTAATGTGTCACAGCTTCTTCAGTTGATTCCGGTTTTAGCAGGCCCCATTTACACGAGAGCATTTCAAGTCATTTCAGTTTGAGAAAACTTTCACGTTCACACAGCAATATTTAAAAAACAAAGACCATTTGCATGGAAATGGCAGAAATGCTGAAAATGATGCAGGTTTCATGTTGGGCCACTAGAGGGTGCTGTTTTTTTTTTGTTTTGTAATGAAACACATACGAGCGGAGAACAATACGCTATAAATATTAACAATGGCGAGTATACAGACATTCATATGGACAGATGATGAAGTTGGATTGTTAATACTTGTGAATCTCAACTATAAAACTACCAAGTAGCTATCCAACTCGCCTGTCCATACGAATTTCCATTTACTCATCATTGTGTGTGTTTATTGTGTATTGTTGTCACTATCTCATGATCAAACACACTAAGTACATGGTTTTCAGTATTTCTGCCGTTCTCGCGTAAACAAATATCATTTTCAGAGCGTTGTCTTGTAAACATGAAACTTTTCTGAAACAAAACCACAAAAATGATGCGTTTTCACTTGAAACGTTGCAGTGTAGATGGGCCCTCGTTCATGTTATTTTGAGTTACTCACACTTTTCACCAGCAGAAGGGAGAGAGTGAGCACTTCTGTTATGGGCTGTGATTTTAACAACCTCTTTCTCAATGACATAATAACACATACTCCCTCCAATGATATTATCAAACCTGTTCGATGATTTACTGTCATACAAATGAGAGACTACTGTGCGGCTGCAGACCTGCCAGATTTAGATCTGAACTTCATTTTTACATTACAAAAAAAAAGGGATACTTTTCAGTTTTTGAAAGTGCATTTGGCTGATTTAGTTGGAAATCAGTTTCTGCCAGAGACTTGTCAACTAGATCTCATGCCAGCCCCAAAGTCTTGGTCCCCCCCACCCCCCAGCTTGTAAAGTGTCTGGGTGAATACTGAATGTTGGCTGTACGATGTAACTCCTCTGTCACTTCCCACTTCACTGACACATCCACTGAATATTCACTTTCCAAACTGCTCCACTGCACTCAGACGCACAGAGAAAACCTCCAGGGATTAATTGACATGCAGCAAAGTTTGAAAAGCTTCCCAATGAATCGTCTGATCTGTACACTGTCCCTGACATGTTATGATGGCAGTGATTTCTGTTGTTATTGCATGCTCAGAATGGTAGTGCTGTTTATTTTGGAAAAGCGGGGCTGTGTTTACAAAGGCTGCCCCCGAAAAGGCTGTTGTGCAGATTCTACACAGTAAATATAAACGCTGCGCTCGGCCTCCTTTTGCAGATATTGATGAGTGCCACAATGAAACCATCTGTGGGAACCACGGCTTCTGCGAGAACACTGACGGATCCTACCGCTGCCAGTGTGACCAAGGCTACACCAACCCGCCCGCAGACACGACCAAGTGTGTTGGTGAGTTTCTCAAAGTGAGCCCTTGATTACAGGAAATAGATCCAAAATTTACATAAAACGCTTGGGAACAGTAAAGGTAAGCGATTTCCATGGGGGACATTGCAAAATGCAACCAAAGTTTAGCATTTTCACTTGAAGTAGCAGCCGTGTAAACGAGTCTTTCTTGCGCATCGTGTGATCTTGGAGCTTTATGATGAGTGACTTCACTCACGACCCCTGAGATCAGAGCTGTATCAGATTGCCTGATGTGTTTAGTCGGGTCTGCTAGCGAAGTAGCGACAGAAAACTGTGAGAAGGAGCCAGATTTAATTGTGTTTTCTGTGCAATAATTTTGCAGCAGGGACAAAATGTGGACCAAATTGTTGATATCGTCAGAAGGAGCCAATAAATTTAGGAAGATTTACTCATTTTTTAACTTATTGTAACATCTTTCGCTGAGACTGACAACACATTTGGTTGTTTGAGCCTTCAGTACTGATATAAAGAAAGAGGGTTTGTTTTTGCTTAAAAAAAAAGCAACAGGATTATATTTTGCCAAATTGATATAAAGCATTTGAAGACCTTTTCATTTGTGTCCTTGCTTCATGTATGCGTGCACATGCCAGACCCCGACCTCATGCCCTCCTCTCCCGTCGTTTTCTCAGACATCAACGAGTGCGAGATGAGCTTGGCGCTGTGCGGGGAGGCCCTGTGTGAGAATTTCGACGGCAGCTTCCTGTGCATCTGCCCCAACGACAATGAGGAATTTGATCCCATCACCAGCCAGTGTCGCTCCATGGGTAATGGAGCAGCGCTCGCCCTCACACTGACTCGCAGGACTTAATTCTTCAGCCTGCCGTTGGGAGACGGAGTTTTCCCTGATTTAATGAGCTGTCTCTCATTATCCAAACAACTGTGACGAGGTGGATGTGTCTTAGAGTGTGTGTTGACCTGTGTATTTCCATTTTACTTCATGAGCCGCTTATGGTCGAATCGCTTCCCTGCAAAAAATTAGCATTAGGTTCATTAATCCCTTTAACAAATTGTGAAGTAAATAGAGAATGCCTCATGGCCTCAGTTACTGTAAACTAAACCCCCCAGGACAAATATAACATGGAGCTGCTCGTAATTACAGTGCAGAAGTTTCACCATGACAGCATAAGACATCTAAGTCATGGAAATACCATCTCATCTCCAGCTCGATACGTGTGCACACATTGTGTCTCCTCACATTGTTGAGCGACGCACCCTGAGCGGGGATGTTTTCTTGTTCTAAACCCCAGTTATGCTTCTGTGTACCTTTTTGCCACATTCCACTGTTTGCTTTTGACGTGCGTTAATCAATCATGTGAGAGCGAATGGTGTGCTGACTCTCATGCCAGTGTTTCCATTTGGCTAAGCCAGCAGCTTAAGGGTGAAATGCCTTTGGACAAATGAGCAGGCTCAGCAGCAGGAGAGTGGAACACACAACCTGCTGGAGGCATGGAGACGTGCTTCGATGCTGAAGATCTACTGGGAAGAAAGATTTACTCTGAAAGCTGTCAGTGACCTTTTTCCATTCTGTGCCACAAACCAACATGAAGGAGGTGATTTGTGGCAAGTTTGAGGCACTGACGTCAAACTTAAATTCAACATTAATACCAGCTAACGGGCGGTACAGTGGAGCAGTGGTTCACCTTCACCTACAAGGAGATGGTTTTGGCCGTTCTGTATGCAATTTCCGATAGATACCTTTTTTAAAAGTGAAATTCTCAACCTTGGGTTGTACCCTGCTCTGGCCCATAGTTGGCCTGGATTGGCTCCAGAACCTCGCGACCCTGGAAGGGATAAAGCAGTATAGAAGATTAATGAATGCCAGCTAGGACATTTGTTGGTTTCAAATCACAATTCAGAATTGCATATAAATATAGAATTAATTTACACTTTTAGTAAAAAAAAAGAAAAAAAAGCTGCGTGTGTGTCCATGTGCGTTTGATTTGTGATAAAAATGATGGATGAAAGTGACTCCAGCCTCCGTGAAGTTGGATGAAACAGGTATAGAAGATGTATCGATGGAGGAATTATTTCCACTCTGTTATTCAATGATGTCCGTTGTTCAGTTATTTATGCATTGACAGCCTGTATTAGCTCGGCTGACTTTGAGACAGTGCTCAGAAGAGTTTCACTCTTTTCTTCTATTTGAACAGAGAATATTCATCGCCTATGAGGAAATTAGACTAGCTGAAATCATATAGAAATTACATTACTAACACATATCTACATGCAAACTTTAAGATTCATTCACTGGGTAATTATTAGTTTTTAACTTCTCACAATGACTACCAGATACACAGCATAATCACAGGTGCTTTCTTCTATTCTCACTTAAAGACGCCTGGAGCGGCGAGAGTGTGCAATTTGATTTGTTGTACATGTTTCCAGTAACAACTCTTCAAACTGGAGGCGGTGTGTTTCTGGATTTCATTTGACACGTTCTGTAGCCAATTGTGCTGTTTTTGTGGTTCGGTTGGGAGACTTTCAATCGAAAGGCTGCAAGTTCGATTCCAAATCTCGGGACTATCCATATGCCAAAGTGTCCTTGAGCAAGACTCTGAAACCCAAACTACTCCCAATGGATGGATTGAACGCCTTGCATTGCAACTGCCTGCATTGCAACTGCCTGCATTGGCGTGTGAATGTGTTAAACAGTGTAAACCGCTCTGAGGGCTTCTCAATCACTGGAAAATGTGTTCTTTCTGCAGATGTTACACTTTAAGCTGCATATGCATTTCAATTCGGAACGAATGATTAGCCATTTTACATATTTAGAAGTAGCTCAAGAGATAACTAATAAACAACACAAGATCCAATCTCTGCAAGTGTTCAATTTAATAGGATCTTTCTTTCATTGTTCATCAACAGGCGATATGGACCCTAAGCCCCTTCCACCATCAGCCCCCTCCACCGAGGAGAGGAAGGAGTGTTACTACAACCTGAACGACGCAAACTTCTGCGACAACGTTCTGTCCCGTAACACCACCAAGCAGGAGTGCTGCTGCACGGTGGGGGCGGGCTGGGGGGACAACTGTGAAATCCACGCCTGTCCAGCCCCTGGAATAGGTACAACAAAGAGACCGGAGGCCGGCCTGCGCCCGCACCTCATCACATTAATGTGAAGATTTTTCAGTCTGTCAGCGTGTTTTTTTTATTCCACTATTTATTTCCTTTTTTTTCTCCTCCAGATGATTATAACCAGTTGTGTCCTCATGGCAACGGATTATTACCTCTGCCGGTTTCGGCTGCGACACAAAGCTTCGGAGAGGAACGGCCTTACATAGGTGCCCACTCTCACTCATAAATACTCATTTGTTTGATTGATATCCCTGAGATTTTTACAGCCTCCATTCACACTGAACTTTACCTTGGCAAGAGAAAGGTGGAAAGTCAAATTCCGTTTTAAAGCCCCTTTTAATGCCAAATAGAGAGACATTTACAAGCTGTCCACCTAATGAGATACCTGACTAATTACTGTAATCGCATTGTGTGTTGACAGTTACTTAGAAGTGGAGAGAATGACGTTTGTTCCAGTGTTATTGGAGGCCGTGCGGCTTTCTTATGCGACAATCAAGCTGTGATTCTGTCTCTTGCCTCAGATGCAAACGAGTGTGAGATGTTTGGATCGGACATTTGCAAGAATGGACAGTGTTCGAATCTCTTCTCCACCTACACCTGCTACTGCCGCTCCGGCTTCTACTACGACAACATTCGTCTCGAGTGCGTGGGTAAGAAACCACCCGTCTCTTTCAGGTTTTATTTTTTTCCACAAATAGACCTCTCTCATGGACAGTAAAAACAAAGTTTTTCATCATTCTTGTAGCTTTCACACTCACTGAATAAATGACTTCATTGCAGCTTTAATGGCACAACACCTCAACACTGCAGTAATACCCTTTAAAGTGGAGTGGCTGCACTTGTTGGTGCAATGATCCAGTTTAATTTCCAGAGGTGTGCCTTTTCATTTTAGGTTACTTGTTTTATTTCAGGTTTAAATGCTTTTTAATAGCAGTTTTTCACATCCAACAATCTACTTTTTTTAATTTAACAAAGCCATTGCCTGTAAAGTTAATTCTGCCTCATGTTGAAGATGAAAGTGACTCTAAACAGGTAGTTATTGTGCTTTATAAGGCACGTTTTTATAGTTTTACACAGTATATTCCTCTTTACTGAATCACAAGCCACTATAGACTTTATTTAAATGTTTATCAGCTTTTTTTGTGGCACTTCTTGCTATTTACTCACATTTTTACCAGTATACATTTTATATATTTCATAGTTTGGGAGAATGTAGATGTTTTTTATACAAATAAAATTGATTTAATACCTTGAAAAGCAACTAATTGAGTCATTTCTGACAAAAGCACTTTGTACCTTTCCTTAAATGGTATTCAACAAGAGTACTTTGACTTGAAATTTTAGGTCAATTAAAGATCAATAGATGGAATAGAATAGCGTCCGTGTGACTTTTTGTGTTTGTTTTGCTTTTGTGTTTTTTTCAGATTATGATGAGTGTGAGTTCAGAAACTCCTGTGAGAACGGAGAGTGTGTGAACACGGCCGGCTCCTTCAACTGCTTCTGCAGCCCTCCGCTAGTCCTGGATAGCACACGGCGGCGCTGCATCAGCCTCAACACCACTGAAGGTGTGACACACATATGCACTTGCATACACACACACACACATGCGCACACACACACACACACACACACACACACACACACACACACACAAACACACACACAAGCATTTGTCAATATTACAAAATGTCAAAGAAGAAGAAGAAGAATTACATTTTTGTTGTGCAAAGTTTATTTATTAATTCATTCAATTATCAAATTCATTTAAAATGGCAAAGAAATCATCTATCATCATCAAGTCAACTGCTTCTGTGCTTTTAGTGGGCTGTCTCAGGCTCAGTTTCCTCTCTGTTCCTCTTCCTCTTCCTCTGGCGGTCCTCAGAAGATGGAGGGCTCCTCGCCTGCTCTGGAGAGCTTCAGAAGTTATTAGTCTATGCCATCTTCTTGGTGCCCAGCTTTAAGAAACAAGCAGAAAATAGTTTCCTAAGTCACATGCTTGGTTTTAAAAAGCTCGCTCCAAGAAGAGAAAAAACAATCCAGACTGATGGACACAGTTGAAAGAGAAACAAAGAATGTACCTTCACTGACCAAGTGCAGGTCAGGTCCTTTGAAACAGCCAACCTGAAGTGTTTGATGTTATACAGTCCGAAATTGATCAAGCTGTGTGGCGGTGGACCAATCACTAATACAATGCTTCTCAACTGTGGGAGCAACACAATGTTGGATTAGAGTTCTGAAAAGACAAAAGACTTTTGCTCTCCATGTTGAATCCAACTTGTAGAAGCTCTGGTTTCAATATCAGTTCATTTACACGTTAATGAAGAAAGTGTCTTTGGCATTATATTTACAAGTTCAGTTAACACACTTTGAAGTGTTCTACATATTTTATGTGTATGGGAACACTTTAGCTTCACAGCGAAATGACATCTTGCCTGATATGTTTGGAAACAAACCTTTGTTCCTGTTTCTTTCTAGAACCTGTAGAGTCCGACCATGACGTGCACATGGATATCTGCTGGCAGCGACTTGAGGGGGACAATGTGTGCGCTGGGCCCCTCCAGGGACAGAGGACCACCTACACTGAATGCTGCTGCTTGTACGGTGTCGCCTGGAGTGGACAGTGTGCCTTCTGTCCCAGGAGAGACTCCGGTGAGAATGAAACAACAGTGCTGAATTACAAAATACACATGTTAGTGTATTTCAGACAGGGGTGTCAAACACATTTTTCTTTAAAGGCCACGAACAGCCCGATTTCAGCTTGAGTGGGCTAAACCAGTGAAATAGTAATTGAGAATTACCTTTAAATTTAAACTTTAAAGTTTATATTTGTTGTGGAACAGAGTATATGTGAGCAAAATGTATTTATTTTCACAAAATCAAACAAACCTTCTGGTGTAAAATTAATTCTGAAATGTCCAAAACACTTTTCCTATAGTTGTTGCCTTATCTTTTTACAGACTCACTCTGACAGCATCGCTAATAGAAATTTTATAAGTGAATTAGATCGATTGCTTTAGTAATTTATACCTTGTGCTGTGACGTCTGTATTTGTTAATAGTAACACTTTATAACTAAGTATTTTAAGAACCTATCATGGAATAACTGAAAATAACACAATAACTTTGTCCATTCTGAATTTTTTTTTCCAACCATGACTGCTGCAGAGTATGTGTCTTCATTCAATCAATATGATGACTATTCCATCCACAATACCTGATTTTGAAAAGCTAAATGTACAAAACTTGCAGCAAAGCCTTTTTCCCCACAAAACGCAGCTTTATTTATGACTTATTACAGTACGGGATGTAGTACTTTCTCCACCTTTGTAAAAGGACACACATAGGTTAAAGTTAAAAGATAGTACGTTGATATGAAGTGTTATGAATGTCTCCAGATGACTATGCAGTGATGTGTAACCTGCCTCGGCGAGGAGGATCAGACAGCCTGCGGGAGCGGGTTGGTTACGAGTACGTGCTGGAGGGTCCGGAGGACTTAGCAGAACATTTACTCCCTCCATACTGGGACAGCTACGGAGGCGCTGCCGGACCGTACGACGTTCCCGAGGGCGTTCCTCTCTTCAACGACAACGACTACAGTGTGCAGCAGCCTCCGGCACGCGTACCGGTGCAGCGACCACGGGAGCCCCAACCTCTGCCTGTGGATCCCTACGCTGGTGGGTTCAAACATTCTCATTTCAGCCTAATATCAAGGCAGATTATATTATAAAGAGGGTGCGATTTGGTTGATGTGTTTCCATTTTTACTGAAATATTGTATTTCTAATGCATTTTTCACCTCACACACTCATGTAAAATAGTAATTGACATGTAATAGTGAAACATAGATATTGTGAAATGAAAGATGCTGAGTGTTTGTCCTCCAGCAGTTTAAACCTACAGCAGCTTCACTAGAAAACGGTCCAGAGTGTCCTGAACCAGCTCTAATGTTTCGCCCTATTAAATGGAAAAGCCTTGAGCCTACTCTTAAAAGTAGAGACTGTGTCAGCCAAACTGGGAGCTGGCTCTAGCTGAGAGGAGCCTGAGAGCTGAAACCTCTGCAACAGTTGCTTTAATATTTTGTCACTGTAGCCCATTTTATTAACCCATTTGTCTTCATTACAGAGCATCCAGCTATAACAACCTGTGTTTAATAAAATGATAGTTTTGTCTTTTTTAGTCTTCATTTCTTCTCCCCTGCTGTAAACATATCTACATCTCGTTCCTCCACAAAATACATCTTGACTATCGATGTATTTGTAAAAAGATAAATATACAGCTTCTGCCAAATGTAAATCTGGATATTGATAGTGTTATGGTTCAAAATGAAGGGAGAGAAACTCCCTAAAGTTAGCTCCTCGAAAAAGCTGTGAAGTTTTAAATAAGGGTTTAAATAACATATTTTCCTTTGTCCCATCAGAGCGCTACGACGGCTTCGAGGGTCTCCGAGCAGAAGAGTGTGGCGTCCTGAACGGGTGTGAGAATGGTCGCTGCGTGCGCGTGAGGGAGGGCTACACCTGCGACTGCTTCGACGGTTACGAGCTTAACCTGGACAAAATGGCCTGCATAGGTGGGTTCATTCCCCAGTCGTCTCCGAGACCACCCGCACCTCCACTCTGTGCTCCTAAGGAAAACAAAGCCTCTGCTCAGGGACTTGCTTCAACCAATAATGAGAATCAATCACGTGGTTTTTATCTCATGGTGTCAATTCTTCAGAACAAACCACGGTTGAACTCTCGCTTCAGGTTTAAGTCTTCAAGAGGCTTGGATCGATTTCAGCAGGCGAACTCTTCGTGCTGTATATCATCAAGCTCAAGGAGAGGCTTTGAATTTAACAACCCTGCATTAACTTATGTTTTATGGGAAACTAATGAAAGTGCTGAACTCCTCAAAAGCATCATGTAAAAACCCTCTGGACTGAAATTCCACTGTCGCGCCCTGCCAAGAGTCAGAAGGCCTTGAACTGAAGCCGCTGGTGTATTACATGATTACATATTATATCTTAAATGCGCTGTGTTTGTTTAGTAATACAGTGAGACTGTCTTGATGTAATGGAAGGCTGTGATTACAGTATTCTGTCTGCATGTTGGCTTATCAGCTCCAAGGCCAGCTCTTTTCCCAGGCCGGGTGATTGAACACTGTGGAAACATGTGGGAGCCGTGCAGCTCATGCCATGCCTTCTTTTATAAATATCACCACTCGCATTTCCCCAGCACAATATGACATAAACAGAAAAAGAGGGTCGTCTGAGATTGACTGCCGTGAAATGACAATCAGACCTCCCGTGCTTGAAAATGGGGAAAGAACAACTCATTGAGGGCCAAAAGGAAACGTAACCCGCCGCGCTGTTAGCTCGATGGCTGGGAATTCCAGCTCAGCCCCCGTCCAGCCGACACATAACATGACAGCATGTTTGATTGAAGATATACAAGTTGAGAGATTACGCAACGTGTCATTGCACCCGAGTGAAGGCCTCATAATGAAGCTGGACTTTTACTGTTTGTTGCTCATGTGACGTGTGCGGCATTGCCAAACAACTACATCATATTTATAACTTCAATTATTGCCTGGTCAAATCCTCTCACCCAGGGGTCTTCATAGTGTGTAGGGGGGACTCGTAACCACAAGGTCCCACCACCCAAACCCCCCCAACACCAAACACTACATAAACTCTCTCTCACGGTAAACAGAATGTCAAATTATCTAATGTTTTCCTCATAATGAGATATTATGGTTAACAGCTGTCGGGAACAGCTAATAAAAAATTAAAAATAAATAACATAACTTCAGGTGGCTTTTAGTTTTTTGCAACTATTTTCGCTTTTTCTGTCCTAATGTTTCTCAATCACATAAACTCATAAGATCTGTCTACTAATGGCTCTTCCCTGAATATATATAAAACGTCATTGATGGGACGTCATTGTAATCATTTAAGTAATATGGAATAGAATAAAACGGAACAGAACAGAACAGAATAGAATAGAATAGAATAGAATAGAATAGAATAGAATAGAATAGAATAGAATAGAATAGAATAGAATAGAATAGAATAGAATAGAATAGAAATACTTTAATAATCTCAGAGGGAAAATCCTAAACTACACAAGCAGCAGAACCCAGAGATAAGTGAAATCCCCATGCTGGGAATTGAACTGGTTTTCTCTCACTGTGAGGTCAGACTTCCACCCACAGCAACACTGCACAGGCCAAAAATCACTTTCTTTTTTATTTAACATCTCTTATGACTCACCTCATCACACTTTTAGCAACAAGCTCCTAATAACTGATTACTATTATAAGATAAATTATACAATCACAGACGTTCCTGCAAACACATTTATATAAATATAATACAGAGGAGTAGCAGGAAGACGAAATTGAGGCTTGAATAATAATTCTTTACTATTTCAGTTTTGTATTGTTTCACTTCACACACTGAGCTGCAGATGCTGCAGGCTGACTCACTCTCTGTGTGTGCTTCCCTGTGCAGACATCAACGAGTGCGAGGACATCAGCGACAAGGTGCCGCTGTGTCAGAACGGCCAGTGCTCCAACACGGAGGGCTCCTACAAGTGTACCTGCTCGCCGGGCTTCGTGGCCTCCGCCCAGCCACACAAGTGCATCCCGGCCATCCCGGAGGCGGCGCTCA